>SEYY01022886.1:47500-90000 GCA_009176605.1 Armadillidium nasatum | reverse complement strand
CACTAAAATGTCACCAAAATATTTGAAAGATTTTTAAATTTTCTTTTCCATTTCAAATCAGATTTTACAATATTGATAGTTTACATCATTCATCTTTCATTGAAGTCTTTTTGCTTCATATCGGAGTTCTATAACAAAAGTTCGTTATTTTTGAAGATCAAAAATTATCATGGCTTAGCTGTTAAAAAATCATTAAGAGATTCAAAAGGAATTATTATTAATTATTATTATTATTATTATTGATAATGGTGATGAAAGCTTGAAAAAGATACAAAGACAGAGGAAGATGAACATTTCTTTCCTCTTTTGATCGGATGGAAATGAAGAGGAAAGTCCTGCAACAGGTGAATTTTTTTCTATTTTTCTTTTTTTTAAATTTATACCCAAAGAGCATTCGAGTAGGGGGGGACTTTCTAGGAAGCCTATTCCTAAGATCCACATAATGGATCGAACCAGAGCTTTCAAAAAAAATCTTTAACAAACAAGAGAGAAAAGTTGTAAAATAGCAATACACTTCCCTCTCTATTTGTTTATTTACCTTTCAGGCATATCAATCGAAGGTGTCATAAGCAAAATGAGTTTGTGACAAAATTGTAAACAATTAAGAAAAGTGAAGTGAGGAACACGTCAATCAAAAAAACTATATGAGAACAAAGGGTTATTTTAAAGTGATTCAGTTGACCTGTAATATGCTATGGTAATTATTTATTTCCCAATACTTTTCTTAACAAAGCCGATTTTCAAACACCTTTCGTCCTTTTTAATTATATTATAGTTTCAATTTTCACGAAAATACCATCACCACTCGCGGGTCGGGGAGTGGAATAGTATTAACAGAATTCAAAAATACCCTCACATGGATCCTAAAAAATTTCCCTCCCCGAATACGGCAATACCCGTGGGGTGTGAACTTTGGAACAAAAAAAAATAAAAATAAATATATATATATATATATATATATATATATATATATATATATATATATATATATATATATATATATATATATATATATATATATATATATATATATATATATATATATATATGTTTGTGCCGAGACTCGAAAGCATATGATGTATGTGAAAATCAAACAGTTTGAATAGCAGGTCAGAGCATAACAACAAATCACAATTTTATTTTTTTTAAAAACGCATCATTTGTAGGAACGAATTTTTTGGTATGAAAACTTTTGAAAGGATAAAAGATCTAATCTCTACGCTGTTCGCTACTGCCGACGAAGGGAAATCAAGAGAGCAAACACAGACTGTGAAGGGCGTATGTTTACTCTTGGATACATCCGGGTTTAGAATTTCGGGCATTCATAGGCACGGATGCAAAGGGCTCAATACGGATGTCACTTTTCCCAAAAATAGATACGGATACTTCCCAAAAATCTCTCTTACACTTTCTTGGTCATCTTGGAATTATTATTATTATTATTTAGTATACTATTTCATTTGAATGAGTGACAACGAGGGTGACCGTAAAGAAAAAGAAACACTTATTCAATCAGCCTTTATCCTCTCCCCCATCCACCCCAACCAACCCCTCCCCCTCCTTCCTCTTCTAAATACCCAAAAAACGAACAACGTTTGTTTTTCATTCAAAATAATAAGTCAATCATTCTCTATAAATAGAATTAAAAACTTCATTCTTCCAAATCATGACACCACCACCACGTCAATGGAAGGAGGGGCAGGGGGGGAGGGGGGAAATATTTCAACAAAGGGCTTCTCCAATTCATATATATATATATATATATATATATATATATATATATATATATATATATATATATATATATATATATATATATATATATATATATATATATATATATATATATATATATATATATATATATATATATATTGATTCCATAGTTTTGTGTATGCAAAATCAGTTTGGTTGTTGTTGGTTATTATTATTATTATTATTATTATTATTATTATTATTATTATTATTATTATTATTATTATTATTATTATTATTATTATTATTTATTATTTTCTATTTTTGATAGAAAAGACTCCTCTGCATTTTAGTTTTTTTTTTTTTTTTTAATTTTTTAACTTTTTGTAATTTTTAGTTTTAGTTTTAGCTTTGCAATTTTCAACTTTTGAAATGAACTTGAACATTTTTTTTTTTTTTAAGTTTCTTTTTTTTTTTTATTTATTTTTTTTTTTTTTTTTTTTTTTTTTTTTTTTTTTTTTTTGCGAGTTTAAAAATGATTTTGTTTATCTGTGATGATTTTTGTATAGGTGGAGAGAGGGGGAGGGGAGGGTGCGTTAATAATGAATTGAAGGATCTGAGGGGGGGGAGTGCGTTAATAATGAATTGAAAGATCCGTGTGGGAGTAGACGAAGGGTTCTATTCCCTTTTTAATTAATATATGTATGTAGCTTACTTGATCTTCCTAATTTCGGATTTGTGGAATACCACCTCTATCTCTAACTATAAATACCATCTCTCTAACCCTAACCACCACATTTAAATTTTCTACCTTTTTCGTGGCTTCAACTTCTCTTGCCAATTTACAACTACATTTATCTGTGTTGTCTACTAACATCCTGACTCTCCTCACTATCTTAAATTCCTTCAAAATGAAAAACATTCTCAGAAACAAATTCTCCTATCTCTGAAATCATAAGAGCAATCTGTATGTCTACCTGTGCCAAGGTCTTTTAGTTAGTTCTCATGATACAGCTGGTGAACTCGCCTACCAATAAGAACCTGAATCAGTTACTGCAGTTCTCTAGTCATATATCCCAAGACGGGAGACGAACCTAATATACTAGATGTTTTCTGAACTTTCAACTCTTAGAATAAAACTCTCCTTCTTTGGGTTACTCAGACCACCACTTCACTGCTATATTCTGTTCCATCTTTGAATTTATCAGCAGGATAGCTTAGACTTTAAACAGGTAGATTGGATTTGGCCCTGCTCTGTTGCTTCAATCTAAACTCTAAGACCTGATTGGGTTCCTTATGACAGTCTTACTGCAAAAATCTTCCACAGAATGGAATGACTGAAACTGCGGATCTTTTATTTTGAAGCCAGAAAACAGATTAGTACATCAGAACACCTATATTTATATTCTGCTACTACCAGACGCATTTAAAGAATAAGGATAATTAGCATAACTCATTTAAGAAAATATTCAAATGATTGTCACCAGAAGCCAACATGGCAAGAACAATGTTTATTTTCAGCACTTCAACAAAACTACTACAAATGACACCACATTAAACAAAGTGGCAAAGAAGCAGTCATTATTAACTTTAATGATAATTCCTGCTATCACATCACGAGACTGTTGCAGGCAGTCATTGATATTTTCCAAGTTTCCTCTGGATAAAAGATTCTGCATCCTCAGTTTGGCTTCACCAAAGGATTTTCCGAATGAATTCAACTTGGCAAAAGGTTTTTAAACTTTGAAACCATAAAAACCAAAGATTTCAAAGTCTAAAATCAATACAACTATCAGGAAATAATATCTCAATAATAAAGGTGGACAACTCTATCAACCTTTTGACTTTGAAAACAGGAACCAATAAATGGTAAAAGCTCAATTGTTATATTGCTCCTAATAGTTATTTTTCTCTTCAATCAAAATATTTAATTTCGATCTTATTTCATGCAATGGCTTTATACTACATAACAATTCTAAATTAAAATTATCTCTATACATTGCAAGTTGTTCATATGAATATTACCAATTACCTAATTATTATTAATTACCCTTCTCTTATCTCTGAGCTACTTTTGGCACCTTTGTTCCTTCTTCCATCCCCCTTCCCCTTCCCCAATCTTCATCCTCACGGACACAAACAAAACAAAAGCCTCCCAAAAGGAATTCAATTGAAGACATTTTTGATAAGTGGTCCTCCTCAACCAAATTGAAATGAGAAAAAAAAACTCTCAAAATTCTTCTTACTCTGGCCCCTCTCCCCCATCACCCACCTTTATCAAGGGTCGCTAAGGTATTCACTCGCTCGTCCTTGCTTGACGCTCAAAGGACGTCCTTCCACTTTAATGTAAAAATATTGCAAACATTCATATACACACACACAAACATACAAGCACACATACTAGCATTAATATATCATGATATCCACCAATAGTATTTTAGATAATTAAAAAAAAAACAGCACAGTAAATAGAAAGCAAGCTGCATATATATATATATATATATATATATATATATATATATATATATATATATATATATATATATATATATATATATATATATATATATATATATATATATATATATATATATATATATATATATATATATATATACTCCTCTTATCCCCCTTTCCTCTCTTATTGAATAAAATAAGAAAAAGATTTTGTAAGGGGGAGGGAGAGAAAGAGGAGTTATAATAATAAACTCTGGCGCCAAGATAATAATACTTCTTCAGCCGCGACTCTCTAGCATTAGCAGAAGAACATAAGGAAACACGAGTGAATCCCTGATAAGATATCAAATGATGGTCCACAAAACTAGACGGTAAAGGTTTAGAACTGGAGGGAAGTCTACCTCTCAAACTCTCTGGACAGATTCCAACTCATGAATTCAATCCCATATATATATATATATATATATATATATATATATATATATATATATATATATATATATATATATATATATATATATATATATATATATATATATATATATATATATATATATATATATATAGTACAACAGGAATTGATTTCCCATTAAATACTTGTTCTGTAGATTAAAAAAAAAAAATATGAATATTTATAAAGAGGAAATAAATCCTAAAGTAATTTGATTTATTGCAAAATTTACTAATCACCTGACAAATTAAGTTTGAACCAACATCACATTTTTACACAAAGCACAAGGGTTATGCTCCAGCACCACAATGTACTCCTCAAGAGCAAATAACCAAAAATAGTTCACCACAATATCACACTGACCCAAAAGTAAAATAAAGTGCCCAATTTTATTGCAACTGCACTGCATCAATAAACTGAAATAGTGTTCCACACAATGGTACATCAGCCAACTCTGTTATAGATCAATGTTTTGTAATTATATTTTTAAAACCAACCACATTCACGACTGCATTATGGGTTACTTTTATTTACATTTTTTATTTAAAGTGAACACCTCACAGGCTTTTGTCTTTAATGAAGGAGTGGAACTTTTTATGTTTCTCTTTAGGAATTAAATGCCGGACCTTTGGCATATGTCTCATTTCTTATACAAATATTATGCAAGTTTATTGAGTATTAATTAAATCAATTTTTATGAGACCACAGTTTGTGATTTTTTTTTTATTTTAATAAAAAAAAATTTATTTTTATTTTTAACCGGACCAAAATTTTATACATAATTTCATATACATAATTTTTATATAATATATATATAATATATATATATATATATATATATATATATATATATATATATATATATATATATATATATATATATATATATATATATATATATATATATATATATATATATATATATATATATATATATATATATATATATATATATATATATATATACTTCGCCACCTTCTTTTCAAGGAAAGGGCACATGCAAAGGGAAAAAAAGGAGGAAACCCCACTCAGACTCAAACCTAACACACATCCCTCAGGTGGGCATAGAGGAATATGGTAGAGAGTTCTACAGAACAGAGGTGGCTGGAAAGGAGGAAGCATTACAATGGGCCAAGACTGGGGTTTCCAACATCCACACAAAACTCATGCGAAAGCAGGGTGCCCCTCATGCAACAAGGATGATGCAGTGGGGGAGTAATGCAAGAGGCAAATTCCCTCTAGCTCCTGCCATTGTAGTACCTATGGAAGAGATAGTGCGCCAATGTCACATCACAGAGATAGAAAGTCAAGAGTGTTTGAAAAAGGGAAAATGAATTAATCTTTTAGCTTTAAACTCAACCCTATCCAGAAGAGTGGAGCCAGAGCCCCTCAAAATGTGATAATTGTATTCCATACAAGGGAAAATAAGACCCTTATATAATTGAAATAACTGCCCAGAAGAAAAAAATTCTCGCAACCTGAATAGTATTCCCAGCTTCTTAGAGGCCGCTTTAGTAACCATTGTAATATGTGGTTTCCAAGACAATTTATTGTTTATGTTAAGACCAAGAATGTTAATGCTATTTACAGGTGAGACAAGAGAGTCATTAAGATAGAATCGGAAAGTTGAAGGCGAGAAGCAACTCTAGAAGCAAAAGTGGGAGCAGATTTGAGATGAGTAGAAGAATGTAGAGTTGAGTCATCAGCATAAGAGTGAACAGAGTTAGAAGTGAAGCTGAAAAGATCATTAATGAAAAGTAAGAATAAAGTTGGAGATAAAACATAACCCTGAGGAACACCACAGTTGACAGAAAAAGAGGAAGAAGTCGCTCCATCTACAAGTGCTGAAATGGAACGACCTGAGAGAAAACTAGACAAAAGTAAGCAAAGAGGAGGAGGAAACCCAAAGGAAGGGTGCTTGGAGAGCAGCAACACAAGCCATACCTGGTCAAAAGCCTTGGATATGTCAAGTGCCACCACACAAGACTCCCAAAGTCCCTAAGGTCAAAAGACCATAGATCAGTAAGATATGAAAGTATGTCACCTGTCGACCTCAAGTGTTGAAAGTCATACTGATGATCTGAGAGAAGAGAATGAGACTCCAAATAATCCAGGAAATGAGAGTTGAGGAAAGTTTTAAAAATTTTAGACAGAACTCAAGTGAGAGCTATAGGCCAATAGTTAGAAGAGTCAGAGTGGCTACCTTTTTATAAGATCAGCTGAATGAATGCGAACTTCCAGCATTGAGGAAAAGTTTGCTATATATATATATATATATATATATATATATATATATATATATATATATATATATATATATATATATATATATATATATATATATATATATATATATATATATATATATATATATATATATATATATATATATATATATATATATATATATATATATATATATATATATATATATATATATATATATATATATATATATATAAGAGCAAAAGAATAATCTAATTTCAAAATTATATTTAATAATTTAATGAATATTACAAAGCACACACTTCTAATTATAATTAACTCAGTGGTAAACAATAACGCTTTCAATATTTCTATTTTCTAACTAGTAATTACCTCACAAGTCATTACTATTTTACCTGCAAATCTACAACTGATGAGTTAATGCTCTGTTCTAGGGTTAACAAAAAAGTTAAGTGTGTGTGTGACACACATGCATGCACATGCGCACGCGCGCACACACAAAAAAAAAATTTTATCACCCTTGGAACAAAGTACATAAAATAATCTCATAAAATAAAAATGAGTACTCACCTCGGGCAAGCCAATTGAAACCTGGAGTTTTGGACACATCCTCTCCCCCACTCTCAATTCGACTCCCATTGGGAGGGTCAATCTGCCAGAAACTGAAACAATAATCTGTTGGAGCGTCACATAAAACTGTGCCATCACCCAACAGTTGGTCCCCTCCAGAAAGATTGTCTGGAGACTTAACTTTATCACTCATGTAATAGAGGCAAATTGGGCGCTCCCCATCAGAGTCCCCAACACCCATAGCAGCTGCATCAGTTCCCCCTGAGGTAAAAAAAAATATTAAAAAAAAAAAATATATATATATATATATATATATATATATATATATATATATATATATATATATATATATATATATATATATATATATATATATATATATATATATATATATTATATATATAGGCTTAGGTGGAGATTGTTTCTGAGTTTCGATTTTATTTGATATTTTTTATGTCGATATTTTATTTTAATCGATATTTTCCTGCCTATAATTAGCCCTAGGCTACTATGTCGTGCAAACGTTCTTGTGTACGTTAGGTCTCTTTTACGGCAAATTCTTGTGTAGGTTAGGCCTCTTTTTACGGCAATTTCGGTAGTTCAGGTTATGATAAGTCGAATTAGGTTCTGCTAGAAAAGTAAGTAATAATAATTGTGTCTATGTCTAGTAATAGTACCTCTGGCAACTCTCTTGTTTACGATAGGCTTCTCCGATATTTTCGATTTTCGATATTTTTTAACAATCGAAACTCAGAAACAATCTCCACCTTTACCATATATATATATATATATATATATATATATATATATATATATATATATATATATATATATATATATATATATATATATATATATATATATATATATATATATATATATATATATATATATATATATGGACCAACCAGGGCTCCAGTCCCAGCCCCAGCTAAAATAATCAGGGAAAACCAGAGTTTACCTGCCAGGGTTAAAATTGCAAATTATTCTTTTTAATGGTGGATTAAATCAAATGAAATAGAAATTTTAAGATTTTTCTTCTGGTTTTTTTTTTTTTTTTTTTTTTTCAAAATTTTCTTTTTCTTTTCACCATTCCTCTTCTGCAAGTGAATGTTCATCTTTGTGTTTTGATTTTAGATGCCTCCATAAAGATTTGGTTGAAAAATTTTACTTGGGCCACCCGGAGGTCCTCTTTTAGTTTCCTGATAGCAGATGTTACATTTAGCTATCCTGAAACATTGTAAAGTACTCCCATACTGCTGAAGCTGATTTTTTTGCCATAGTGACAAAGTTTAAACCAAATAATTTTGAGAATATGTAGCTAAATGATACAAATTTGATACACAGCAATAAAATAGCAATTATATTTATAAATACAGGTTATATTGATAATTTTATACCTTACATTCTTTTCAAACTTTAACTTGGGTTTTACTTAATAACTTTTGTGAATCTTAAAAAAAATCAATAATTTTTGTAGTTTTTTCAAACAATATACAAAATCGGTAATTTTCTTTAAAAAAAGCATATAATCATTAATTTAAGTGAATGTTGACTATTGTACTCCTTCCCTATAATTAAATCTAATTTTCTTAACCTAAAATTTCTTTGCTTTTGACCTCTTTAAAATTTTAAGCAACCTCAGCCAGAGCCCCAGTCAGTTCATATATATATATATATATATATATATATATATATATATATATATATATATATATATATATATATATATATATATATATATATATATATATATATATATATATATATATATATATTCATTGACTAAAACTCTTAATGCCCATAAGGTTATTATTCAGTGAGAGAGAACTGCTGTTCCACATGACATAGCCACCAGCCAAGTCATGGTAGTCTCTTCAGAAATTGACTCAAAGTATGTACAGACAATGACGGTCAAAAATTTGGAGAATATCATCTTTAAAACCTGATGATTTAAAACAGTATTGAATGACATTTCATGTCTACAAATAATAATTTGATTATCTTTAACCATTGCTTTTTTATTTACCTTCAAAATGTGTTTCTTAGGGCATGGCCACCCTATATATATATATATATATATATATATATATATATATATATATATATATATATATATATATATATATATATATATATATATATATATATATATATATATATATATATTCCATTCATAGATTAAAAATTAATGTCAATTTTAAGGAATTTCCAGAAAATTTATCCAGATATCCAGCTGGATAGTAAAAACTAGATAACTGGCTGAATATCCAGAATCAAGCCCATCCCTGGTTATAAGCAAGCTATATAACAGCTACTGTATGTTAGGAAAGCATTAGAGTATTGTGTACAAGTTAGGGTTCCTCATTTAAGAAAAGACATAAATATGCCAGAAAGAGTACAACATCGAGCAACAAGGATGATTTCTGGCTTCAAGAGTAAGAGCTATGAGGAGAGGTTGAAGGAGCTGGGAATGTTCATAGTTGAAAGGAGATTTCTCAAAGGGAATATGATACAAGTTTACAAAATATTTGCATCTGACAGTAATACAGAGATTGAAAAATACTCTATAGTGGATCATGGAATAGAAACTTGATGGCATGGTAAGAAAATTTGAAAAAAGTCATGCCATCTTGATCAAAGAAAATACTTTTTCAGTTATAGGGTTGTTAATTTTTGGAATGGCTTGCCCCAGGAGACTGATGACTGTTATTCTCTTTCTGCATTTAAGAGGGGGCTAGATAGATATATGGATGGCTTAGGAATCATATAGTATAACTTCCCTAAGCCAAATTGGGGGGTATGTATGAATTTTTAGACCATCTTGTAGCTAAGCCTTTGAATTTTAGACCAGGTTGTGACTAAGCCTTACTGGCAGTTTTGTAGTGGGTGTTTGTTCATTGCATATTGCATGTGTAATTAGTTGTATAATGTCATTAGTTAGGTTTACTAAATATATGTAGGGGCTGTTTTATTTTTATCTTACTTTGCATGAATGAACTGATAACTAGGGATAAGATAGATCTTGAATTTATTGCATGTATTAGTATTAAAGTCTGTGTGACTTCTGTCTCTATTTTTCTAATGTTCTTATAGATACAAGTGAGGTTGATAAACCTAAGCCTCAGATAGTCTAACCAAAGTTTTAGAAGCTTTAAAATGTATTTTAATTAAAATTAACAAAAATTCCAACTTTAACGTGATAAATTTATAGTTAGCAACCAGCATTTGAGGTCAAATTCAAATTCTACATTTTCTTTGTGCAATTAAATAGATCCTAAAAATTACTCTAAGAAAATTAAATTGTTTTACCTTAATAATTATTTAATAGATTATGGTAAAAAGCCTATAAGCCACTAATCCTTCATGATGAAAATTATCCTATTATTTGTTGAAAAACTAATTTTTTGATGTTCCATTACTTGTAGACAAAAATTTTCAAAGACTTAGAAGTAAAACTTCCTTTGGGGTTTGATTTTAATTTTCAGGAAGTTAAAAATCATATTAGTGACAATTAGCCTTATAAGCTTCTCTTCTCAAAATATTATGTAAAGTTTACTGTAGAAAACTAAGCAAGAAATCTTTTCTGAGTTATAGAGTTAACAAATCTCTATTGTCTTCTGAATGATAAATTCTTCAAAATAATGGTACGAGTTATCCAAGCCTAATGCTAATATTTGATAATTATACTGAAATGTTAAGAACACTATCAAAAGAATATAACCTAAAAAAGAACTAAGAAGGTAAAGTCAGTTTTAACAAACCTAACCAACCTAAAAGTTTAACAATAACTATAAAAGTAATAATACATTAGTTATTACAAAATTTTAAAACATGAATTTGAAGCAGTTTCTGCTGCAAAAAAAAAATAATATAAATTCTATTCCTAATCGTAAAACCTATTTATATTTGTAAACTTTGAAAATTTTGTCAGGTTTTCAGATATTCCATAACTAATTGTACAATGTTAAAATAGTTGAATGTACTAAGTATGCTAAAGATGATGTGATGTAGGTCATGATGAATCTACATATTTTGGCAATGACAAAAACTGAAGTATAAATGTTTTCACTGTAATTCTCAGTCACATTGATGCTTTCTGTAATCCACAAAGATAAACCTTAAAACAACCGTTGTGGTTCCAACATTGAGCCATTTATTATCCTTGAAATAAAGAACCCATACTTCAAAATTATTATTATTATTATTATTATTATTATTATTATTTTATTATTATTATTATATGTTGTAGATAATCCTATAATACAAGCAATATCATTTTTGAATAACAAATTTTGAATTAAATTATTGAACATAACAGTAATGTTGTACCTATTTTTACTAGTATTACTGCTGGAGATGGTATTTATTATTATTATATAATAATAATAATTTTTATTATTATTATTATTATTGTTATTTCATTATTGTTACCATTATTAGCTGCTATTATAATTATTACTATTATTATTATTATTATTAATAGTATTAGTTTTTATTACTATTATTATTATTAATAATATTAGTTTTTATTACTATTATTATTATTATTGCTTTATTGTTACCTTTTTTTTTTTATTATTATTATTTTTTTTTTTTAATTTTTTGTTTAGTAATTTTTAAACTCCTGTCCCCATTACTATTATTTTTATTATTACTATTACCGTTATTTGATGAATTGTTCATTTGAATTTTACTGAAAACTGAATAAGGATTAAAGTTCAAAGATTACAAATATTTCTAAAAATTCTTATCATGACTTCACATTTCTTGTTAGTATTAACTTTGTTCTAATAATTATTATTATTGCTGTCTTTACCACTTTATGTATTATCATTACTATATTTATTCTTGCGCATTATATTTGTATCTTAATGGTTATTAAAATATATTGGTGAACTATTTATCAACTAAACTTTGGGGTTCAATGGAAACCAATGTGTATCCCTTTACAAGCCCCTTTTCAGCTAACAAATTATTAATATTGTATTTAGTAGAATAGGAGCTACTGAAACATTGTAAAATTTGTAACTGTACTTCTGAATAAAATATAGAAGTGAAATGAAATGATTACACAAAACAGTTATTTGGTTAATAACATAAGTTACCAATAAAGTTTTGACTGTATTTATTTCCCACCCTAAATTTCAAGGTTGTAAGAGGCAAAACTATATATACAGATTCCTTGCTTTTACTGACAGCAGTTCTCAGAAATTTTACACCTCAGAGAAGTTCATAATAAGCTGTAAGCAATTATAGGCAATTGAGTAAATTTCCCTTTGGTGCACAAATATTTATCAGTACAGAGTAGAAAATCCTTAAATATTCCTTTAGGAATAAAATTTGATGATAAAAACACCATACTAATGATTTTGTTTGTTAATGAAAAACTTAACTTGAAAAATAGCTTTACATTAGTAATTTCTTTTTTCTATACCAGCATTTCCCAACCACTTCAAAAAAGTCAAAACAAAATTAATAAATTCAAAAATGAAGATTGGAATATTTACTGTACAGCTGATTAATAAGTATTATGTCTGGCATGTGTCAGATTCAAAAGTGTAGACTGACATTCATTTTATAGTTCTTTAATAATTTAAAATATTCACAATAATTATATTATAAAAAAATAAATAAATACTTTAATACTTAAATTCCATTTACCTTTCATTCTTTTATTCTACATTTCAAAGCTATTTGGATTAAAATAAAGAGCACTTTGGTGTTTTTGAATGAAAATATAAAGATATATTTTAATTAAAATGAAAATGTTTCATAAAGGTTATATAAAATATAAAGGTTATTTAACATAAATGATTTATGTTAATTATAATTACTATAATGCTACCTTTAATTAAAGTAAAAAAAATTTTTTTATTTATTGCGATATATATATATATATATATATATATATATATATATATATATATATATATATATATATATATATATATATATATATATATATATATATATATATATATATATATATATATATATATATATATATATATATATAATACGCTCCTCCAAAGTATACAATTCAAATTAGTTTTGACAAAGCCTTTAGCAAATCATCGACCACTTCCACCATCAAGTTAAAATCAGTGGAAAAAAAATTAAAAAATAAATATAAAAATTTATTTACCTGGTAGTCCCATTAATAGCACCAACAAATATATGTAACTTAAGCATATTTCCTTCCTTAAGGTAAGTAGTTCACAAAATGACATCCTCATCACAATAGTCATGAAAAATAAACTTAAGAAATATGATCTAACTTAGATCAAAGAACTCTGTCACACTTCATATTGAAAACTACAATTATTATTCTCCTTAAAATTACACAATTTCACTGAAAAGAAAAAAAAAAATTTATGAAATTATTATAGTATGGTATTTACAGTAGCCTTACATTTAATAACATTCTGGCTTGCACAAATACTTAGTTTCTTCATTCCAGGAATATATCGGATATAATATTTACTCCAAAACCATATTTTTAAACTTTTCTGCTCTAAACTATTTAACTGTTTCTGGGTATGGAATACTTAGTATTATAAATATAATGAAGGTAATTTAAATATTTTGAAGTTTTTTCACATTTAAAAATTTGATTTATTTAAATCAATGAACATAACTGCTTATATGCATATAAATTATAGTATAAATTATTATATAAACATTACATTTATATTTCATCTAATTTTAAATTGAACTTTTATAAATTAATGAGTAATATAAATTATAGAAAGAACCTTGTACAATATTTAATGTTTGAATTTTTACTTGAAATATTAATTAATTCTATATTAACAGTTTTTGAGGATAAACTGTGTCAGCATTTTTACTAATTTGTAGAATGCATCATAGAAAAAAAAAAAAAAGGAATAAAATATAAATATTTATTATGCCACTGGTTTATAAACAAGGTACATAATTAGAACCAGAGATACAACTCATAAAATGGCAATGACATTTTTAAAATATTGACTAAATATATACACCTTAATTAAACATATTTATTAATCTTCAACAGACTAATTTTTTTTTTTTTTTTTAACTTGTAAATGCTAAAAACTTTACATGATCCTTATCCTACATTAATTTATATATCATATACATATATTGCCATATAATAATATATTGCCATGTTTATTGGAATATCTACTTTGACTGGAACAGTCTTGATAGGTCTTTTTGGTCTCTTATGGTACTTTTTTTTCTTTCTTATATTCTAATGTGTGCCTAGCAGGCTCAAGCAATCATTATTAGCTGAAACTTTACCTTCCATGAATAACTATATAGATTAGTTCCCTTTTTTAATAATAAACTGAAAAGAAAATAAGATTATATATATATATATATATATATATATATATATATATATATATATATATATATATATATATATATATATATATATATATATATATATATATTGCCTTCAGTGCGCAAAGGTCAGAGGCCTACAAAATTTTCACCAGAGTTAGGGAGCAAGTCAGAAGTCAGGTCAATTTAAAAGGCTGACATGTTCCAATACACAGCATTTACAGATAGATAAGTAAATCATAGGAAGTTGGGAAAATAGTGATGGGAGAGTGTTCCAGACTTGTCCATTGTAATAGAGATAGTATAGAGAGAGAGAGACACAATAGTTCGATGAACAGAAAGAGACTGGAGAGAATTAATAAGAGCAGGAGAGTTGATAAGATGAAAAGTCCTAGACTCCACCTTTTAATGGAGAGCTATATGAGTAGAACCACCCCAAATGTGTAAGGCATACTCCATATATGGGTGAATAATACCTCTATAAAGAGCAAGCAACTGGGGTGGAATGAAGAAATTCAGAAGGTGCCTCAGAACACCTAACCTCTAAGCATGTTTAGAGAGAGAAGTAATGTGATCTTTCCAAGAAAAATCATGAGGAAAAGAAATACTGAGAATGTTAAGAAGAGATTGGAGGTTTGAGTTGTGTATTATTGAAAAAGATATCATAGTTGTGTGGAAGATTGTGATAAGAAGAGAGATGGAGAAATTGAGTTCTTGAGGCACTGAAAATAACCATGTTTTCTCTGCCCCAATTTGAAATACGAGATAGATGTCAGAATAGGTAGTTATTATATATATATATATATATATATATATATATATATATATATATATATATATATATATATATATATATATATATATATATATATATATATATAATATATATATATATATATATATATATATATATATATATATATATATATAATATATATATATAATATAATATAATATAAAAAAAACCAAAAATATTATTGCTATATATATAATATATATATATATATATATATATATATATATATATATATATATATATATATATATATATATATATATATATATATATATATATATAGTTTATAAGAATGACTTAAATTAAAACAAATAAATTTTTTATGTTTAACTTACAATAATACAGTTTACATTACAGCTTAATAATCTTAAGCCCTCCTCAGAACTAATATAATAGTTTAAAAAGCTCATTGCAAAAAGGGGACTGTTCGATAATCAGAACTTTAGAAATTATGGAAATAACTTGTTAATTTTGCTAATTTTATTATATTAGCATGTAGAGAGAGAAAAAAAAACTATTCCAAAATGTTAAAATTTTGGGTAGTAGCTACAAAAAAAGATTCAATAAGTTGGTTGAGTAATTTGATATTGGATAAAAAAAAATCATTGTTTCAATCAAACCAATTAATTTTGTCCCATTTGAAAATAGAATTGCTGTAATTATTGGAGTTGTCCCATCAAATTTCCCAACCAAACATTTTTCACCTTCTTTTAAGTTCACCACAGAATTGACAAATAATACCATGACCTTTCTAGATTTGACAATAGAACAAAATACCAAAGTCCTTCATGCACGATTTTTCAAATCATCCAAGTTACATCAAACAATGTCATTTGCAATGTTTCTCAAGAGCCTTTAAACTTTCAGATCTTCCCTTCCTCTATAATGAAATAGACTTCATTTTTCATATATTTAAGATGAGAATATGACTGCAGCACCATTTATCATTTTTAATATACTAAAAAGAAAATATGATGCCCACCCATCTATCCAATTTCTTAACAGAAAATGCAATATTAATGCCCTATTCAGATGGTCGTCTATCACCAAAATTTTTACTTAATTCTATTTTCATTAAACAAATAATATTTCAGTTTCCTACCACTTTAATGTCTTATTATTAAAAACTGCAATTTCAACACTTCTGAATGTTCTTTTTTTTTCTCTCTCTCTCTCTACAAACCAATACACTAAATCAAATTAGAAAAACCATGAATAATTTATTTCCATAATTTTTTTAAGTTTTGATTATCATAAATCACATTTTTTCAATCTACTTTTTAGATTGTCAGTTCTAAAGAGGGATTAACATTATGAAACCATAAAGTAAACTATGTTATCAAAAGTTTAACATCCTATATATAATATATAGATATATATATATATATATATATATATATATATATATATATATATATATATATATATATATATATATATATATATATATATATATATATATATATATATATATATATATATATATATATATATATATATATATATATATATATATATATATATATATATTTTAACACAATGTTTATAAACTTCCTACCTCCGCAGTAAGAAGAAAAATAAAATTTGGAGACATTTAGCATTTGAGCTTCGAGAACCAATAAAATTTTACACAGTTTATTGTACAACAGTGTTTAATATTTTGTAAACTTAAACTTACAAAACAAACCTAGCAACATCCATAACAACCAAAATCACATCTCAAAACAGAATGGCTATTGGTTGTTTCCTTGACAACAAAAATTTAAGTTACTGAAATTTAGCGAAATCTACTCTTTTTGGACTTTGTACACTAAATGTTGCCAGATTATTTATTAAAATCTAAAAATATTAATTTTGAAGATTTTTTTTATTTCTATTCTACATTAAATATTTCCTTATCAGAGATGGCCATTAACGACTTAATCGATAAAATTAATTAAATAATTAATAGTTCCTAACGAACTATTAATTGATATATATATATATATATATATATATATATATATATATATATATATATATATATATATATATATATATATATATATATATATATATATATATATATATATATATATATATATATATATATATATATATATATATATTATATATATATAAAACAATTTTGTTACAATTTTTTTTTTTTAATTGTTGACAGTAAACTGGAACGCCTACAACAATAGAAGCTCTAACGACAATAAGATGCCCGACTTACTGGGTGGATAGACAATCGCAGAAGTAATAGTCTCAAGCAAAAAGCCAAGAGGTTTGTCGACAGTTAGCTGGATACAGACGGAAAAGAAAGATTGGCTTATTCTGACTTTCTGGAGTAGCAGAAATCCATCAACTTTTTCTTAAAATACATCACAATTATTCAGTCCTTTGCTGCTAGGAAGGACATCTCAGTGTCCAAATAAGCAAAACTTAAAGCTGGGTCCAACTTTGAAAAGTCTGTGTTTTGAAATCAAACCAGCACATTGTCAATTAATAAATGTTCTTAAAATTTATCTTATAATTTCACCACCATCATAATGATTTTCAGCTAAATTAGAATTATGAATAGTTATGTTTCCAAAACATGTAAGAGGAGGAAATAAAATTAAAGTTGTTATATTTTCCCAAAATTTCACAAAGAGAGTAAGGAAGAGAAACAAAAAATAATTTTTTCATTTTCTACGAAGAAAAGATATATAGATATATATATATATATATATATATATATATATATATATATATATATATATATATATATATATATATATATATATATATATATATATATATATATATATATATATATATATATATATATATATATATATATATATATATATATATATATATATATATATATATATATATATATATATATATATATATATATATATATATATATATATATATATATATATATATATATATATATATATATATATATATATATATAGTATATATATATATATATATATATATATATATATATATATATATATATATATATATATATATAATATATATATATATATATATATATATATATATATATATATATATATATATATATATATATATATATATATATATATATATATATATATATATATATATATATATATATATATGAGAATAGATTTTGCATGATTCCGGGATAAAATATAAGTTGGAAGAGTTTCTGCAGTTTGTTAAGACAATGGTTATACTGAAGGCAATTTTCCTGCAGTGAATTACCCAAGAACAAACAGTGCTAAACCAATTTTTATTTTAGTTGAAGAGAAAGAATATGGATGCACCTCTCCATTCCAGAAAATTACTTCTGTTATTCATTCTGCAAACTGTGAAAGAAACTTCCTCTGAATCAATAATCAATACAAGGAAACTCAGAGAAATACGACAATAAATCATATTAGAAAGCGGTTCGAAAATACCAAAAAGGTTCGCTCTCGGTAGGCGAGGGTACCATCTGCAGAAGACTTAAAAAGACAGAAAAGGATTCAGTGAAAAGAAGGTGGTCGGTGGAAAGAGTTTAATAGTATAAAAAGAAAAATTAGAAGTTAAGAAAAGCCAAGAATGGTGGATTTATCTATTTAGAGATAATAAATACAGATCTTCCCAAGGTTATTCTGAAAAAAAAATGAAAATCAGGTACACCTACTGGATCCTGAGAATAGAAGAAAGTCATTGTCTGTGGTGATGAACATTGAAATTACCAAAAAATTTATTCCGGAAGAAAAGAGGGGGAAACGAATTTAATTTTGGAGTTTAGGTAATCGAAGAATTTAGGATAGTCAGTGAAGTCCGAAGAAAAATTTATAGAGCAAATAAATTTAGTTGTAGAATGGCAAGAGCGTCTAAGCCTCAATGTTCTAAATTCAAACTACTCCAAGTTAGAACAACTCTGTCACACATGTGCGAGCATCCTCCTCCTTTGCTACATGAAAACAATGTTTTAATGTTTTAGCGCACATATGCACAACAACCAATTATACTTGAAAATTGAAGATAAAGACAGTAAGATGGAACAGAAATGGCTTGCTGTCGGAAATCATTATAATCCGTGTCTCAGTCAAGAGCAAGAGGAGAGGTAGGTTTATAGGTGAAAGGTGATGTTAAACTGGTGAAAATTAGAATTAAGACTGCGGATGTTGAAGAAATAAATAATAATAATAATAATAATAATAATAATAATAATAATAATAATAATAATAATAATAATAATAATAATAATAATAATAATAATAATAATAATAATAATAATAATAATAATAATAATAATAATAATAATAATAATAATAATAATAATAATAATAATAATAATAATAATAATAATAATAATATGATTTAAAGCAAGTAGAACATCACCAACCCGAACTGCGTTGGAAGCCAGTTCCCAATCAATGTAGGTGGAATTTATTTATTTATTTACTTATTTATTTATTTTTGTTAGAGTTTTAATGAAGTATAATTTGGAAGGGATTTAAGTTTTTCGTTAGAACCTTCTTAAAATAAAAGATTACTCGACAATTTCATAAATTAAATACTCTGTTGCTGAAGAAGCATTATCTCATATCCAGTCTAAATTGCTTTCTTTATTTTCTTATTATAAATAGTTCACCTATCATGTTCTAGTATGAACAACATTCTTTTTAGAAGAGACGACTCACACGAGAGATGAGAAAATTTTATAAACCCTAGTCATATTCCCTCTAAGAAATCAGTTTTGCACAAAAAATATACCCAGTTTTTTTGGTCTCATGCATAACACTTATTTTTAATACCATGAATCAACTTTTCATCTGTTCGTTGTACTGATTCAAGCAATTCAACTGCTTTTCTTGGGTAAGGACTCTAAACCAATGCGAAGAATTCAATTAATGATAGCTTCTGAAGAAAATTCTTATATCAAAATCAAGGCCAAAATATTTTTACAAATCAGTGACGCATTTGTTACTTTATTTTTCTACCTATGGCCTTTCTGATGCTGATTAAATTAAGTGATTAATTTATCTATTGATTAAATTTAATTTTAAAATATGCCTTCGTTTGTTTATTTTAATCAGTTGATATTTGTTTACAGAGAAGTATCCCACGAAAACCAAGATTCTTAAAGATTTTCACTGCATTTCTGCTTAAGAGTAACATCACATCAGATTTTCGTGGAATATACCCTGAATTTTTCATTCTAAAAGCTAATACGGATTTTCAAATTTGAATGAGCTTCTTTTTTTGTTCATTTGAAAGTCGAATAGCCTAAATTACATTAGTTTTAACCCATGTCACAAGTATTGACCTTGTGAGTGACTTTAACTTAAAGTCTATGGTATTTCATTGTACCACAGATCATTTACCGTGCACGGATTGTACTATTTTGATTAAAAAATCTCATTATTTATAGGAATAAGGGCGAGTACAGACGTTAGACAGTGTTACCAACGACTTTATGAAGCTGTACTGAAATCATGAGTAGCTCTACCTTAAGAAATCAGGTAAATTATGATAAGAACATAAGTTATTTCCGGTGTACCCTATATCGATTTTCATAAAGTTTTCACAGAATAATCTTTTGGTGATAATTGAGCAGAAAAGTGTCATGGATTTGTTTAAAAATCAGAGCATAACATCAAAATACGTTGTAACGAAGCAAAAAAAATTAATAAATAAATAAATAAAAAAATAATATAAAATTGGAAAATTACAGATTTTAATAGGGAAAGCTAGTGATCCATATAACCTAATATGGTAATAATTCGACTGGAGATCTGGAACAATACTTCTCTATTTTTCACTATATTGAAAATATAAAGTCAAAATATGTTTAAATGCATTCTAAATATACAAAATAAAAAGAAAAACTTTAAAAAAATTAAAAAACTGATATTTTTACTCCAAACAACTGATAATTCAACTGGTCTTCCTTTGTACAAAAATAGCAAAACCAATTGAATACCAGGTTGCCATATTTGTCCCACATTTTATAAATGTTATAAATCACTTGCTATCAAAATGCTAAAGTACCTAACATAACCACTTATTTATCCAACTCCAAATAACATTTTATTACTACCATTATTGTTTTGAATTTTTAAAATTATTACAATTCATATTATTATAAATAGTTATTGTAATGGGATAGCCACTTCTCAGAGCATCATGAATTGACATTTCGTCTTTATTGGGAAGAGTTTTTTTATAGACCCAACAATCAACATTGCTAACATCTATAGTGTCCATTCCATACACCTCAAGCAATCACTGCAAATTGTTTCAACAAATTATCAATATTAGCTTCCAATTTACTATCACTGCACAACAATGAAACCAAATAACTGTACCATTTGCATGTCAGTTCTATTCTACAAGTTTCTGTTCCTTAGGGATACATCAACAGGCATTATTTTTCAGCCTGCCCTCATATATATATATATATATATATATATATATATATATATATATATATATATATATATATATATAATATTTTTTATATCAATATTTTTTTATCGATATATTTTAATCGATATTTTCCTGCCTATAGCCCTAGGCTATATATGCAAACGTTCTTGTGTATAGGTTTCTTTTACGGCAAATTCTTGTGTAGGTTAGGCCTCTTTTTATATCAGGTTATGATATATTAGGTTCTGCTAGAAAATATATATATATTGTGTCTATGTCTATATATACCTCTGGCAACTCTCTTGTTTAGGCTTCTCCGATATTTTATTTTTATATAACAATCGAAACTAGAAACAATCTCCATTTACCATATATATATATATATATATATATATATATATATATATATATATATATATATATATATATATATATATATATATATATATATATATAATTATTAATTATTATTATTATAAGAGCTTCATTGCTTTTTGAAAGTAGCCAGCTCTGATTCTGGTTAGTACTCCACAATTTTAAAATTTCTGACTATGCTGCTACAGTTCTTACTCCAAACCACCATGTTTTATAGTGAAATTTTTTCATTAATTTTAAAATATTTTTGACTCGATCCAAGTTGTACAGCCCTTTTATTGTGCTGACGATTGAGACTCACTGAGATAAGCAAATCAACTGACCACATTTCAATAATATAATAATATTGAAAGAATTGCAGAAACGATTTTCCCTTTAAATTTTTTAAGAACATGGTCTACTCATACTTTTATAGAGCTCTTATAATATACATTGCTTTATTTAAATTTCTGAAAGGAAAAACTAGAAGAAAAATATTGAATTTAAAATTTTATTTCTTATAAATTATTTTCCATTTTCAAAAATATCTCAGATACTAAACCATTCTTTCTCAGAAATTTCTCTTCTTCTCAAATATCTTTACCTAACTCATAAACAGTAACTCATCTCATATTTCCTTCTTCGCTGGTCTCTACTTATATTTATTTTATAATCCTTCTCCTACCAAACCAAACACACATTTTCATACTCTTAATCATATTATCAAAATACATATACATATATGACTTTTCTCTTATTATTATTATTATTATTATAGTATTATTAGCTCAGCGTATTTCATAACTAAGCTAACTTCAGATCTGGTTCCTGGGTTCTTTTTTGAATCCCTTGTAATTTGTGGTGGGTATTTTTGAAGATCTTAATTATTGGTCATTTGGGTTTGCATATTGGCATTGTTGACTTATTTGTTTATAATATAACCTAATAAAATGGATATTGCATGTGTAATTATGGAGTCCAGTTTATTATTTTCATGATGAAATTTTCAATCAAAGATGATCTATTCAAGAGAAATTGCAACTGTACATCTTTGACTTGAACATTTTTTGGGCCCATTTGCCTTCTATCTCCATTTTTTGTTCATATTTTTATCAACTTGCTAAAAAAAAAAAAAAAAAAAAAAAAAAAAAATATATATATATATATATATATATATATATATATATATATATATATATATATATATATATATATATATATATATATATATATATATATATATATATATATATATATATATATATATATATATTTTGTAATAGGTTTTAGCCTCTTTCAAAAAGCTACATCAAACTAGAAAAACTGTGTTCAAAGGAGATACTTATGCACTTGATGGTAACTATAATTTATTTTTTTATCCACACTAGTAGATGGTTTCACCACACAAGTTTGTTTAAAAGACTTTATCAGAAAATAGTAACTACTTTGTTTAAAATTTGGTAAATTAAAATATAAATTTTTGTATTTTGTTTTACATTCCCTTAGCTGATTGTTCAGAGTAAATTACAAATTATTAGACAATACAGATACTATAGATTTTTCTCAGTAATAATAACAATATTAAACATTCAGATTCTTATATATATAATATATATATATATATATATATATATATATATATATATATATATATATATATATATATATATATATATATATATATATATATATATATATATCTATATATATATATATATATATATATATATATATATATATATATATATATATATATATATATATATATATATATATATATATATATATATATATATATATATATATATATATATATATATATATATATATATATATATATATATATATATATATATATATATATATATATATATATATATATATATATATATATATATATATATATATATATATATATTATATTATTATTATTATTATTATTATTATTATTATTTTATATACTAGTATATAAAATCTCAAATTGTTTGATTTTAAACAATTTTGTTTTGACTTAACTTATTACATGTTATCACATTGATTATTTTAAAATTATTAATTTTAAGGATAAGCTTAAGATGTTACCTAGAAAGGAGATTCAGGTTTTCAAAATGTTTTCATCAATTGACAATGTAGATGCGAGAGTAGGAACTTTTTATTGGATCAGAATAGGCTCACCAGTGGTTATAATAAAGCATGCTATCTAACGTAAGAAAATATTTTCTCAGCACTAATGTATTTAATTTTTGGAATGTTTTACCACAAAATGTGATTGATAGTAGTCCTTTTTCAGATTTTAAGAAAAAATTTATGGTTGATCAAGAAATAGTGTAATTAACCTAACTTTTAAAGGCCAATCTTTGATGTGTAGTGTATTTGAACTTACCAATGTCAGATCCAGTTCCTAAGTTCATTTTGAATCCTTTGCACTTTATGGTGGGTATATTTGACAACTATTTCGGATATTGGTGATTTGGTCTTCCTTGTTGGCATAGTTGAGATATTTGTTTATAATTTAGCTTAAGTTACCTGTTGAGAGTTTATGATAGTGATGAATATTTAAGTCTATGAAGAGGCATTCAAAGTAAATAATAACCTTACTTCTTTTTAACTGGGACAGTCTTTTAACTGTTTTATGTTCTTTTGTTCTTATGTCAGATTGATTTAGATTATAGAGTTGTTATCTTACATAAACGTTACACAGAATATTTGGTATTATTTACTTCTGAATTAAATTCACTGCAAAGCACAATAAAAAACACAGGTAAAAGTTCTGTGAGTTCAGTGAAATTCATGTGATTCTTGCTCACTTTGGATTCAATGTTTGCTACTCAAACTGTGAAGTATACATCATTAAGAACTCACAAGTTGATTACTTGAATTAACATTAAATGTTGTCGCTTATGGGTGGCTATCTTTAACACATTACATTCTGCAGCAAGTTGTATAGACAGACATAAGACTCATTACTGATAAGTAACAAAAGCATCAAACACATACAATAAAATGTTCTTTCCTATATACATAATACATTCATCAGGAATTTCTGTTAAGGAAAAAATTTGATTGCACCTGGATTCAAAAACTTTGCACTGGTAATTCGAACCAGGGGTGTGGAACCTGTGATTTTTTTTTTCTTCTTCAATCTCCAACTAGCATCGTTTTAAAAAATTGGTTTCGGTTCTGGCTCTCCAACTTCAACTACGCAACTCTTGATTGAATCGACCATCGTGGTTTGATCTTATGTAGGACTTATCCTTTTAAGCCTAAAATTTTGAGAATTTTCATTTGCTCCGCAAGCATCGTAACGTACATTCTCATTGGCCAGTGAGAAAGTATGTTAAAAGATAGGTACTTCAGATCGGTAAAGGTCAATGGTAAATTCTTCCCCTTTTTCCATTAGTGAGTAATAGAAGTTACTTCTAATATAATAAGTATTGCTAGTAATGAAAATTTCTTCTTACAACTCTGCCATTTCAATTACAATTGGCAGTTGAAATACATATGTGCATTTATTTATTTTCAGTTGCTCGAAGGCAGATAAATGACGAATACTCTAGAAATAAAAACCTGACCAAAGAAGAAACCATTAATGCTGTAAGTATTATTATTATTATTATTGCTTAAATCCAAATGGATAAGAAAATTTCCACAAGTAAATGTGTGATATTTTGAAATTATAAAAAGCATTAAGGAGAGCGAAGAATTTCCTTAGAAGTTGCAGGAGGGGTTGGAGAGGGGTAATGTGAAGACGAGTTATTTGATTGCACATTGTATATTAGGTTTAAAAAAAAAAAAAAAATAGTCTGATACGTAATTTGAAAAACTCGTGAATAATTCGTTAGCGAGAAGAAGAGAAAAAGTGGGGTGTAGGAGACACTTCTTTTTATTTCTTAAGAATATACTTTTGAGCAATAATTTTATTTCAAAGAATTAAAATAAAATCTACCAATTATTATTGATGGGATGAAAGAAAATTCAAGGTTTAGAAAAGCAGAGTGTGTTTGGAGGGTTCATCTGGATACAAAGTAGAATGAGAAAAACGCAAAAATACTTCGGAAAATACAAATCCTGCAAGTTATTTTTATTTTAAAATACCCTGGGTATTTATTGAATGCAGTATATCGCCATGTAGTCCGGAGATTGACTAAGCTTTTCAACAAGGTACAAGAGATGAGTTGAGTACTCGCTCTTTCTGGGATAGCAAAGGATGAATATTCCGTTGTTTCAAGCTAGCTGAATAAAAGGCTAATTTATAGTTTGGTTGACATCTAGATGAGGCTAATGAAACGGAGCAAAACAACGTTTTCCTGCATTGCAAGAGGTGGAAATTTTTTCTTCTTAGGGTAAACAAAAGATGTTTTGAAAGGAAGAACTATGAAATTGCCAATTAATAGAGATACAAATTTAATGTGTAATAGCTGTAGAAAAGAAAGGGATTGTAAAAGGAGGGAAAATCGGAAGAAGAAAGAGGGTGAGTGAGGACAAGACTTGCTTGGTATAGAAGTACATTACATTAGGATCGAGTAGCTATACATGGGAATCTCCCCATCCCCTTAATAAAAATGCTCTTAACTGCGCTATAGATTAGAAAATTGGAAAAAAAATGATTCTATGTTGATGTTTTCATTTGGCCAGTTATTTATTCAAATAAGCAACATAGTAAGACATTATCAATTGGATTTTAATCAATGAGATGATTAGAAGTACCCTTTCACTTTTAATATTTATCTATTATTTTTACCATAAACAGTTGTTAATGATTGAAAACTTTTTGAAAATTTATAATGCTTTTCTATATGCAGTTATTTTGCGGAGAAACTATTCATTTTTAATAATAATTGACAGTTAATGAAACATGCGAATGACGTTGAAGAAGTATTGCGAACGACTATCATTCAGGCAGTAAGAACCGAAGGAGGAAATTATCGTAAGTTCGTCAAAGATTTCGCTTTGTTTTTATTCGCTTCACATTCATTCATTCATTTTCTTAAATATTTATGTTTCATATTCTAGGATATTTATGTTTAATTGTTCTAGAAATCATACATTTTAGTGATTTTTACCTTATATATGAGGAAAAATTTCCACCCGAATATTGATAATGACGAAATACTCACATTTAGACATTTCTTGAAAATATGAAAATAAAATTTTTTTTAAGTAGATACAATTGATACTTTGACAGGTGCTGTTATGAGGAAGGACGTGCAACTGCTCACCAATGTTCCTTATAAAGAGATGCCGAACCAAATGATTACTGGTGTCAAGAATGGGGCTTGTAAGGAAAATCAATGACAAAAACTTACGCACATTTATTAAAAGATGCTCACGAAAGTGCTTAAAAATCCTCCTCATCATAGGGCGAAGAGGACCTTAATACGAAATGGAATGTTTGTTACAAAAAAAATGAAGCATCAATCTCTATTGTGCTTGTGTTTCATTAGAATTATAATAAAGAAAAAATTTTTAAAAAATTAAATTTTAAGAAAATATTTCGTTTTAATTTTAAAATGTTTAAAATGAGAGAAAATTATTTAATTAGTGGATCGGTTTACTATCTTTGTATTTATTTCCAAAAATGTTATTTTATTAGAAATCACCTTTTTGGAATTAAATATGAGGCCCTAAACCAGTAATTCGTTCAATGCAATAGTGTCTTTAACTTTGCAAATTTTTTTTTAATTATTTTTGGTACTGGTTAGGAACCTTTAAAAGGTTTAACTACTTTTTTCACTAACCAAGATTGAGACCTTAAAATATAATTATTCTGCAAGTTTTAATTTTATTACCGATACTAGTTATTAATCTTAGTAAGAATGACTGCAATACTAAGTTTTAATAACTTTCTGTAAAAGTAAGCTAACTAACTAATAAAATAAATTAATACAGAAATATTAATAAATTACCTATGTGCAAAATCAACTTTCTTCGGAGTCTGTATTCGAGAATAATGGACAGAAGTGCACAAGATCAGCTTCATTCAATTACCTAAAATAACTTATTTTCAAAGAATGTTCACAGCTATCAACTTTTCTTAAAACAGAAACCATTTACGATTACACTTACATTACGTGAAAAAAAAAAAAAAAACAAAAAAATTTTTTTTTTTTTTTTTAAAAAAAAATTATAAATATATATATATTGCACTAACACAAACAACTTAAGTAGAAGCCCGTCTCATAGTAAAGTAAATGGGTGTGAGGAAATTTCAACAATCCGAAATTTCTCATCAAAATAGACTCTCTGTGAGAGCGTTAATTAAACGTCATCAAAAAGACCATGATCAGGTCTGCCTCCGCCAGTTCCACCTCGGCTTCTCGAGTTCTTAGTCGAGTCTTGAATATGATAATGACTAAAGGTGGAGGTTCGGGAAGAGTAATCTGGTCTCTGAGAAGGTTGACTGTCACCTAATAACTCCAGTTGAGCGGATTCTACGGAATTTTCGCGCCTTGCCCCTGGCCTCACTAAGTTCTCCGCTCTCTCCCGTGCAGACCTGAAATCCAAAGAGAATGAGAAACCTTAAAACAATATTTGCGCGAGCACAATTCATAACTTCTTAGAAGTTTAAAACGTTGTAGTATTAACAAATTAACCTTAAAATTATTAATATAGAATAAATTTTGAAGCTTTCTATTGGTTTACCTGTACATGCTTAGCGTTGATTCTCCTACTCCAAATCGCTGTGTAAATTCTCTTCGTCTCTGAGCTGATTCCTCCATTCTCTGCCTTTTTCGTGACTCTGGCAAAAAATAGAATAAACAAAGCGTCTGAATACCTTTAAGAATATTTTAAGCAAAACACTACGATTTAATGAAAATTATTCTGAAAAAATAATAAGGGAATATTTTCTTATTATCGGTGCATTTGAATGATGGAGCGATGTGGCTATAAAAATTAAACTTAATAAAGATTAGCTTCACTCAATTGCGTAAAATAACGCTTTTATTTTCAAAGAATGTTCATAACTATCAACTAATACCTAAGAATTTTGCTCTGAAATATAAGCAAACAACAGGAGGGCTAACATTAGAACTAAAAGGGTAACGAAGTATGGTTTAAATAATATATTGATGTATATGAAGAAAGTATGTATATGAAGTATGTATATGAAGAAAAGTGAGGTTTAGAGAAGGTCCAATAACAGTGGATAACTATTTTTCAATACTGTATATAAAGGGAAAATGAGGACTGAGTTCACGGATAAGAGAGGACATTCACGAATAAAAATAAATAAATAAAAGTTCCCTTGGAACAATATATTAGAAAATCCTTTAACCATTCTAAGAGTTAGGAATGAGAAAGAAAACAATTAATAGGAAACAAAAAAATATATATATATATAATAAAATAGGGTGGCTGCATTTTATAATAAAAAAATTATCTATGAATGAAATAGACTATTATTTTACATTTTGAAGAACATTTTAAAATGAAACCTATTCGTAATTAAGAAGATGAGATTGATAACAAAATCTGTCATTATGTGATATAAAAGTAAATTTAATCAAATGATACACAACAGTTTTCTCCTCAATTCGCGCCTTATTACATAGTTTAAAAATATATTGAGAACATTATTGTTTTTCGTCTTAAATTATGTAATGATATGCCAAGTCATAAAATAACCTAAGATTATTGAATGTCATGTAACGATAGATATTAATATTTAAAAAAACAAACAAACATGTATTATCATTCATTCATTCTCAAACAAGAGTTGATATTTTTCTTTCAAAACACTAAAATATAAAATAATTTGGTTTATTTTATTCTTAGATAACCATTTTCGTAATAAAAAAGTCACCCTATTATAATTTATTATTTTCCCTTGCAGGAACCTTCAATATGTTAAGTGCCTGAAGAGGAGCAATAAAAAAACCTGTTCAATGAAAGACAAAAGGAATTTTTGTTCGGTAAAATATTGTAGTGGTTGAGAGTCCAGAGTAAGTTCATTATTTACATACAGAATGATGTATAAAATTAAATAAAATAATAAGCAATGGGTGGAAACTTTTACATTAGCCAGCTAAAAATATAAAAAGATGCACGTAGGGTAAAGTAGAAGGTGAGGATAGTGTTGTGAAAGAGTCCAATTTACCTCGACTGGCAATGGTTCTTCCCTCTTCGATGAGATCAGTGGTAAGTTCGTCATCACCAATAAACTGTTGAAATCCGAGAGCCGAGAGAAGACGTGAACCAAGGTTGTAGTAGGTTGCGAGGCACAAAGCAACAATCATCATTGGGAAATATACATTAAATCCGTCACTGATAATAGGAATAACGTCCATGTGGCCCATAATCTGTGGGGTAATGGCAATTACATAAGCGTAAAAATAAATAATTACCATAACTTACCAGATTATTTTAAAGAAGAATTTTGAGTTTTTACGAAAACCACAGCCACAGTCAAAAAAAGTAGAAAATAAACTATAATTCCCTCCCCTAAAAAAGAAAAAGAAAATAAATAAAAGTAAAAAAAAAAAAAAAAAAAAAAAAAAAAAAAAAAAAAATAGCATTTCTTTTTTTTTGCGATATTCGTAAGAATTTTTTTTTTTTTTTAATATTTAAAATTGTAAGTTAAAATAAAGGAGTTTGTAGGTAAGTATTCTTTTTACGTTTTACTTCCTAAATTTTATAACAGAACTAATGATACTCGAGTGTAATTTTTTTTTTTTATTGTCTTTGCAGAGTAAGTTAAAGTTGAATGTTAAAAATTGCGTGAATAAACTAAAAACGTGAATTTAATAAAAATGGGACTTGCCAAAATAGCAATAAAATTTGCTATTTCAAAATGAAAAAAAAAATAGATGAATTTGAAGATACAAAAGAATTCTTTTACCACTTAAGAAAAATTAAATTAAGGTTTTAGAATATACCTTCAAAACGGTATCCAGTAACAAATATGATTAAATCAAAGTTTAAACATGACAGAAATTCATTATTGATTCAAAGAAATTCTGAAACTGCAACAACACTACCATTATCTTATATATGATTTCAAAACTCACGTTTATATAAATCCCCTACAATCTTTCGATCATTACCCGTTACCCAAGTTTTTCTTCAGGGTGATTTCTAAGTTCTAAAAGAAATTTATACAACTTAGCAGTAAATGGTTTCTTTTCTAGAGATACCATTTTACTGCTACTAGAATAAGGTGCAAGAGTTTATAAATTATGTTTGTAGTTTCACATCTCTGACATTTTAAAAAAAATAGTTTACAAATATAAAATACTCAAAACGAAAGAACAAATGTACCTTTATAGTTGTATTTGACCAACATTGTCCCCATATTAAGTAAACATTTATTTCATTTATTTCTTTCTCCTCCGCCTTACCTGTGTATAATGCGTCTCTTCTGTAGGTTTATCTATGACGTGAGAGTCCATATGAATGAGGGAGAGAAAATTGAGACACATTGGGGGTGTCAAACGACACAACATCATTCCAGAAAAGATGAGACTGTATTCGTCCGTCAAATGATGAGGAGCCAAGTAATATAAATTCAATACCCGGACCTTGAAAAGAGTGGAGTAAGCGCAGAGGGCGATGTACGCCATCGTTAGTGTTGAGATAAGCTGAAAGGAGAATACATCTTAATTAATATTATTATTATTATTACATACGTAAGTAAGGGTGCATATTTTTCTTTAAATAAATGTTTTCCAAGAAAGGAATAAAGGTAATTTTTCTCAGTGAAGAATTTTAAAAATTAATAAGAAATAAAATTTCTTACAAATTCTATTTTTAAATATAATAATTATTATGCAAAAGGCTGACCTCAATGGTTAAATAGTCACTACTCTTTTGCGCAAGTTGAACGAAGTTGGCAAAAAGGGTGAGTGGAGGTTCCTTTACAAAGAAAGTCAATTCAGACCAAACCACTGCCACAGACACTAAAGCACAAAACACCGCTAATCCACGTAGAAGGAAACACTTTACCCTGCATTCCCAATACCACTCTGAAAACATCATCACAAGTGTAAAAATAAAAGAGAGAAATATATAAAGGAGAACATTCTTTGAACTACAAAACGCAATAGGACTCACCAACTCGAGGTGTGTAGAAAGTATTAAGAAAATTGGGTCTTTTTGGCGTGTATGTGTGGTAGTAAATTCGTTCGACTGAGACCGAACTCTTGTGCTTGTCCTCGAGAGCGAGGATCTTCTCCATCAGTAGTCCCCACTGGGTATCCACTCGTCGATGGTGCTGTAAGGCTTTCAATAGCTAATAAAAAAATCAAACGAAAAAAAAATTCATCATATATATATATATATATATATATATATATATATATATATATATATATATATATATATATATATATATATATATATATATATATATATATATATATATATATATATATATATAATATATCATATATAACTCTCCAGCAACAGGACCAGACAACATATCAAATATTCACCTAAAACACCTATCCATCCACACAATCACATACATAACCTCCATCTTCAACAAATCCATCCAACTCAACTATATCCCACCACAATGGAAAAAAGCTTTAATCATCCCTAAACTAAAACCTGGCAAAGACCCTTCAAACCCCTCCTCTTACCGCCCAATCTCCCTATTATCCACCATCTCAAAACTTCTTGAAAAACTAATCCTAAATTCTATCCTCCAATTCATCCCACAACAAAACTTCCAACACGGGTTCAAACCCAACCACTCCACCACCACTGCACTTACCAACATCATCCAACCTATATTAAACGGACTAAACCATAAGCCATATCACAAAACTATATTAATAGCAATTGACATAAACAAAGCCTTCGATACTGTCCCGAGACATAATCTTATCCATAAAATCCTCCAATCCAACATCCCAACAAATACTAAGAAATGGCTAATCCAACTTCCTATCAGGAAGAACCTGCCCAAATACAACAAAACGGCCATAAATCACGTACCATCAACATAAAGAACGGAGTTCCCCAAGGAGCCATACTCTCCCCCACTCTATTTAACCTTTACACAGCAGACCTCCCACAACCACAAACAACTTTCACCCACATCACCTCATACGCCGACGACATAACTATAGCCACCACTCACAAAGACCTCACCACCGCAACATCACTCACTCAAGACTACCTAACTCAACTCCAAACTTGGCTAGTCGAAAACAGGATGACAGCATCCCCAAACAAATCCTCCATAACCCTCATAACAACAGACAAACACATATCCAACACCCACCCACAAGTCCTACTAAACAACACCCCCATACCCTTCAACAAAACCCCTAAGATCCTTGGCCTAACATTTGACACTCGCCTCACGTTCTCCAAGCACATTCAAAATACCACCTCAGCCGCAAACAGAAAACTCAACATCCTCAAAACAGTTGCCAACACAGACATACACAACAACATACAAACCTCAATTGCAATCTACAAACAATTTATACGCCCCACCATTAACTACGCCTCCCCTGTCTGGCACCCTCTGCTCTCCAACCAAAACTTAACGACACTCCAAATAACGCAAAATAAGGCCCTTCGCACCATCACCGGCTGCACACGCACAACCCCTCAACAACACCTACACAACGAAACCAAGATACTACCCATAAGGAATCACCTCGAAATGATAGGCACCCAATTTTACGCAAAAACACGCCTACCCACACACCCATGTCACAATACTCTCCTCCAACCTACCCCACAAAGACTAACACAGCCTCCATCGTCCACCGGCGCCTTTTACAAACAGATCCTAAATCACATCCCCCCTCCTCCCCCAATACCACAACAACCAAACATATACACACTCAACTAACACATTCATACATGATCAACAGACCTCCAAACAACATCCTTAACAGACCCCCCCCCGAAATAAACCCCGACTTCAACAACCTTCCAAGACACTTACAAACCTCACTTGCAAGATTGAGATGCGGGCACCACCCAAACCTACAACATTACAAACACGAATTCAAAATAAACCAGGCAGCATCTCCCACCTGTACTAGATGCGGAATGGCCCCGGAGACCGTGAAACACTTTCTATTACGCTGTCCTTCCAACTCTCGCCCCAAAATCTTCTGGGGCATCACTTCTTTGAAGGATCTCTGGACGAGACCGACTGCGGCAGGAAGCTTCATTAGCGAAGTGTGGCCGCCTCAACATGGGGTGGTCAGGGGGTGAGAAGGTAAAAAAAAAAAAAAAGGTATATATATATATATATATATATATATATATATATATATATATATATATATATATATATATATATAATATATATATATATATATATATATATATATATATATATAATATATATATGATTCATAAGGACAATAAAGGTGTGAGTCGTAATATTTAAAAATACACACACACACACACACTCATACTGATAACATTCAAAAGAATTTAAATAGAGTAAAATTACCTGCTTGTGAAGTCGAACGAGAGCTTTTTCGGATGGAACATCAGCATGTGGAGAATCTGGGGGCTGCATCCCTCTCATCTGATCCAAAAGTTCAGTGGGGACCTTTGATTCTATTATATCCATACAAGGACGAAGAGGATGTGTTGGGCTCATACGTTCCCCGAGCGCCCTCATGCTCTATAGTTAAAGCAAAGTTTACAAAATTCAAAAATTAAATTTTCATGTGATAAAAAAAAATTTTTTTGTTTCTTCGTTTCAAATGACAAAACATTTTAAAATTTCGTTGCTTCAGTCTTAAGTATACTCCACATAGCCTTTCATATATATATATATATATATATATATATATATATATATATATATATATATATATATATATATATATATATATATATATATATATATATATATATATATATATATATATATATATATATATATATATATATATATATATATATATATATAAGTGGGTGGTGGGAAAAGAGCAAAAATAAATATTTTAAATTTAGTAATGATGAAGCCAACTTACAAGTTTTAAACTTAATATAACCATATTAAGTTTAAAAGTTTAAATCTTACCTTTACATTTACTTAATTATATTAGAGCAAAATAGTAAAAATGCTCTTAAGAAATAGTACTCCCTCTGTTAAAAGAAAATTGACTTTAATACAAGATTAAAAATAGAAAATCCTTTCCAAACCTGAAGTAGGTCATTTAAGTGGTCTTCTGCTTCCGCTTTCTCGTGCAATAATTTAGCCGCTCTGAAGTAAGCGTGGTTTATAGTGTGGTGAGCAGAGGCCGAATGCCAGATTGATCTTGGCACCTCCACTAAACCATACCCAAGAAGCAATACCAACCAAAATAAGCCCCAAGTGTTTGATGCTGTCGCAGCAATCGTTCTAAGTTTGGAGCTGAAAATTTAATCATTTGAATAAGCAAAAAATAACTATTATTACTATTAACTTCTATCAAAATCTAAGAAAAATGAAAAGTTACTTTTTACTACAATTTAAATTAATATTAAATTTGACTAAATATATCACTTATGCTTCATAATGCTTAAAAATATAATGGTTGTACATGAATGATCTCTTTCGCGCAACACAAACACAGAGGGATGAGCAGCATAATAAAAATTGGACTGCTTTCTGCCAAGTTTAGTACTCTGCTTCTCACCCACTTTTTCTACTATTATTGTTTAAGATTTAGCAGCTAAGGAGTTACAAGGTTGCTCTAATGCACAGTCTTTCTCCATTAATTTTTTTTTAATATTCATTTTGCTAAACATTAGCTCTCATTTCCTCTATTACGCTTCACCTCTTATTCTTATTCAAATTTTAAGTTTCAGCACTCTGATAACATATACCAATTCCCTATTACCAATCTCTATCCTAAACTTTCATCCAAAGGCAGACAGATGATGTGTGAATATACTAATCTGAAGTTTTCTGAAATTTCTATTTTGTGCGTTTTTTTATCAAGCCAAGGTTGTTATTTATCAACTGACTTTATTGAATATCCTAAATTCTTCAACTATTTAATTAAACTAAAAATTATATATTCTCTACTTCCCTCTCTAAAATCAATATTATGTATAAGATTCACCACTGCCAATGGTTCTCAGATATTGATGAACTAGTCTACCAATTCTCTATCCATAACGACCTTTGAGCAGTTGATGTACCTCCCCTACCAGTATTCAGGAGATTGATGGTGACTTTAATAACAACATAAAAAAAATAAAAAAACTTCTGAATATTATAGTTATTGCTAGTCGAATTGGCTGACTTGAACACCTGGTAGTATCCCAAGTTTCTATCATTTCCTTTCTAAATGTATTACTTTCATCTCCAGCATACATTTCCAATTTCTTTTTACTATCCTTCCCCTTCACAAAACAGAAATATGATAATTATTATAAGCAAAATTTCAAACTTTTATTTCCCTTGTATATTACTCCTCTTAATACAATCCTAATTCTCTTTTCAACAGAGAGAGAGCTCAGTATTATCAATATACTTGTTCTTTCGTAGATATAATACTGTATCCTCTCCACCACCTCGTCCTCGATCCACCTCTTTCTTCTCCAATCATTTACACTTTGTTTTTAAATTGTTTCATCATCAATCTTTGAACTAAAGAAGCCTTTTTTTTCACTTCAAACACCTACTTAATAATAATAAAAATAATAATAATAATAATAATAATAATAATAATAATAATAATAATAATAATAATATTTATTCATTTCTCCAATTACAGTTCTATAAACAAAAATCGTATACTTTAAATGCATTAATACATAACTGAAATCGGCTTCTTAGGGGACGAATCGTCCTTTGAGCCTAATAATAATAATAATAATAATAATAATAATAATAATAATAATAATAATAATAATAATAATAATAATAATAATAATAATAATAAAAAAGCAAAGTAATTAATTTTTCAAAGAAGAAATTCCTAAAGAGAGGAGCATATTTTTGACTCACCCATCAAGATAGATATCCGGCCGGAGCGCTATGTACAGCAGTAGTATGCCAACGATGAGTAAGTATGAACCATAGTAAATGGCATTATCTATAATGGCTGAGCGCAGCTTGGCACCAAACGTAAAATCTCCAGCCTTTGTGTACGACTGCATCAGGGGTAAAATTACCCTGAAATAAAATTGTTAAAAAATATATTAATAATATTATTATTATTATTATTATTATTATTATTATTATTATTATTATTATTATTATTATTATTATTATTATTATTAAAAAAAAAAAAAAAAAAAAAAAAAAAAAAAAAAAAAAAATTTATAATTAAAAATAAATTTATAAAAATTTAGTTTGAAGTGAAATGTTCTTCTTGTCTAATAATAATAATAATAATAATAATAATAATAATAATAATAATAATAATAATAATAATAATAATAATAATAATAATAATAATAATAATAATAATAATAATAATAATTAAATAAAAATAAATGAAAGACTACACTAATTTCTCTACTTCAGTAGTAATAAGTAAATGAAGAAATGTGTTTCCAGAACTACTTTTTCAATTATTTAATTACATTCAACTCTTGACTGGGTTCTCTAAAATATGAAATTGGCTGCAGGATCCAACTTTACTCATGGTAGAGGGAATTCATCCTAGCTAAGTGGATGAGTAGTTTCTCAAAATTTTAATGTTAAACAAAAGGCAATTAAAAATGGACAAATGTTGAATTTGAAGGAAACCATTGCAAAACTAAAAATGGTAAAACTTAATTAATCTAAAAAGAAAAAGTGCAAAGCATGACTGATATCATATATCGACACTTTTCCTGTTTTGAGTCCTTCAAGGAATACAAAGAAAGGTCTCCAAATAGAAAATACTTATCAAATGTTGGGTAAATTTTTTCTTAGAAACATTATAAGCTCCATAACACATATGATTTCCTCATTTATATTACAATAGACATAGCTGAGATAGTTTCATAATCTCTGGCAAACCAGAGGTGCCAGGGTTGTCTTACTCATTTCCCAAGGTTTATTCACTCTTTCAAAAAACAATGGAAAAAAAAGTACAACTTTTACTAGGAATGAAATTGTTTTATCTTAGAATCATGCAACCTATGTGAGTTTTTATATGGTACCCAACTAAGAGCTACATTTCTGACGATAAAACTTAAAAAAAATAGGCCCCACAAGGCACTACTGACAATGTTTCTTTTTACCCTTTTTGTATTGTAATAAAATATCCTTAAATTACAAACAAACTTGGAAAATGCCTAATACAATAACCTTTGTTAATAATTACATTATTAATAAAAGTAAAAAATAATCAATTTCAAATGTTTTCACTAACCAAGTAAGAACTTGTGAAGTCCAGTAGACAACTCTCCAGAAAACAGGGAACACTCCACTTGGCACATAACTGTAAGGCTTCTGGCACGGACTGTTCAGAGGTGCTGGTGCTATTGTAGTGACATTAGAGACAGTGCTTAAAGACTCATTTGTGTTATCAAATGTGGAAAGATGATCAAATCTTGGTTCTACCAAATTGTGAGCACTCACACACGTTTCATAAATTGTCTGAAAAGTAAAGGTAAATTTTTAATCAAAGAGAAAGGCCATTTCACTTAATTTCCAATACCAGTATATATGGCTTACTGATTGGGATCTCTCCATATATATATATATATATATATATATATATATATATATATATATATATATATATATATATATATATATATATATATATATATATATATATATATATATATATATATATATATATATATATATATATATATATATATATATATATATATATATATATATATATATATATATATATATATATATATATATATATATATATATATATATATATATATATATATATATATATATATATATATATATATATTATATATATTAAAATATCTAATATGCTAACTTTTCTTGAATGGATTTCTATACAATAATAATAATAAATGTGAAATTTCCTAATAATAATAATTTAATAATAATAATAATAATAATAATTAAAGTTTTTACATTCCTTTCATTCAACATTGCCTAATTCAATATTAATATTGGAATCACAAATGAAAGGAATTATTAGGAATTAAAGCATTACAGTATTTAAGGATTTTTAGTTGTTAAGGGTCAAAAAAATATTTCCCTAAATTATTTTAAAATAAAATAAAACAATTTTTATTAACTAGAACATCTGAATTTAGAGTAGCTTAAAATCTTTTTCTATTATTTTTCATGAATATAAAAAAGAATTTGATACTTACATTTGACACATCCAAAGGAAGGATAAAAACAATTAACATTGAAAAGTACCATGCAATTAAGACTGAAAGTGTGACCACAATATGATGATGGTACCAATTGCCATAACGATGTAAAACACTTGAAGCAATTATAAAAGTAATAATTATTTCAAACACTAAAGGTCCAACTGCCATCATGAATAAATATTATATATTACTAAATTATATTATATCTACTATATCATTAGTGTATTAACACTGAAACATTGCAATTTTTCTAGTTCTACAAAACTTTTAAAGTCTACAAAACACTTTTAATAATTAATTATGTATATCAACTCGTGAACCCTCAAGAGTTGAAGCTTCTCCTTGTGCTAGTTGCTGTTGCTGTTGTTGTTGCTGTTGTTTAGTCTTCTCAATGGCAGATTTCTGCATTTCCTCCAGTTTCTCCAGAGTTACTGATTTGAGAGGCATCAATTTAGGTCTACATAAAGCAAGTGGCATGTTGTCTTCTTGATACAACAGGCCCTTACGGGGCAAAACTTCCTTGAAAACCATTTTTAGAAAACAAAAAAACTTTGTTTTTAAAAAGATAATTTTTAGTTATCCTGAAACATCTGAAATAAAAAAAAAATGACTTAGATATATGACATTTTTAATATTTAAAACTTTCATATTCTCTAATTTAAAGCAGTATACCAGTAACTTTCGGGTCAAGTAATGTTATCAAGTTTTTACGAATATTTTATTTCTAAAATATAAATTCATAATTAAAAATTTATATGTTAATAATTCATAAAAATACTCAATAAAATGATTTCCTATTTTATACAGAAACTTAATCATATATTATAAAATAGAGAAATATAAATTTTGGGCTACCGTGAATGCTTAGAATTTGATTCTTTCTATAGTGCTTAATTTTTTTAAATAATTTTATTTTACAGTAATAATCTTAACCTTTTGACATACATATATTATATTTTTAAATCTCTATATAAAATATAAAAAAAAATTTTTATAATTCCATGTAAAGTTATTCAAAACGTTCTCCAAATTATGGGGGTTGTGCAACTTGAGCTACATCAATTTCACATACGGTATGTAAGAATCATCAATAAGTATTTATTCAATGATTTATCACACATTATACATATGAAATTTTCAAACATTTTAATCTGACCAACTTTTCTATTTGGTAATTAACCTATTTAACAATTCTCAAATTGTAAATCATGCCATTCACACAACTGTTAAAAACTTTTTATCTAAAATTATACACTACTGTTATATATTATATTAAAATATAATGATAATTTGAATTAAAATAAAAACAAACTAATTTGGTGCAAATAAACATATTATAACTGACTTTAAAATTCTTAGGAATTGACCAATAATCTTAATAACCAAATTGAACAAAACAAAATTATTTCAACGCTCCATAGTCCACACGTGCACGTCAATAAAATCTTGTATCTTGTTGTCATTGAACTGTCATCAGGGCCAGGCTGCCATGAATTCTACTTTATGGTACCAGATACAAATATGAAGAATAAATTGCTGTCGGATTAATAATATTTACTGATGAAACTTTCATGGTCTTTATAGTTATTTTCGCAATTACTTTTTATACCAAAAGCAGAGTAGTAGATTTTAAAATTTTTCTGTCACTAAATATTTCTTTCCTATATAGTGCATTTAAGAACATCAATCTGGCAACTATGAAAAGAAGCACTATTATTTGCCACATATAAGCCTTTAATTCAAGGATCAATTTATCTACCGATTAATAAGTAACGTTGAACTTTTATGCGATTCTCAAAATTTCAAACAGAAGTGCAAAATTTAGTATCATTAGCAAATTAAGAAACGTTACATTTTATTTCCTAATCTAGATATTTTACATTGATATTAATGTATTAATTGGTAAAAGTAAAAGAAAACGAAAAGCAATTATAAATATTCGAATGTAAAAGCTTGTAAATGAATCAAAGGATAAAAATTAACCTTTCTTAAAGAAATGTTTGAAAATAAAAAAATTGAAGTTTCTAAGGTAAAATATGAAACACTAAAATAACGGCAAGTCTGAAATTGATGTCGTAATTTAACATTTTTGACTTTCCTATTCTTTACCAAGTAAAATTAAAGGTTTTTATATACAATACTTTATTATTTATAACAGACGCACCCACTTTCTGCATTTTATTAGCATAACAAAACATGCTAAAGAAGCGTAAGAAAAATGAAAAAGATGACACCTCTAAATTATAAACGCATTTGTTTTTTATTTATGTATATATATATATATATATATATATATATATATATATATATATATATATATATATATATATATATATATATATATATATATATATATATATATATATATATATATATATATATATATATATATATATATATATATATACAGTGGCGGCTCGTGTAAACTTGGCAAGGAGGGGTTGCAACTTATATATATATATATATATATATATATATATATATATATATATATATATATATATATATATATATATATATATATATAGTGGCGGCTCGTGTAAACTTGGCAAGGAGGGGTTGCAACTATATATATATATATATATATATATATATATATATATATATATATATATATATATATATATATATATATATATATATATATATATATATATATATATATATATATGTGATGTGTGTGTGTGTGTGTGTGTGTGTGAATATATAATATTATATATATATATATTATATATATATATATATATATATATATATATATATATATATATATATATATATATATATATATATATATATATATATATATATATATATATATATATATATATATATATATATATATATATATATATATATATATATATATATATATATATATATATATATATATATATATATATATATATATATATATATATATATATATATATATATATATATATATAATATATATATATTATATATATATATATATATATATATATATATATATAT
>SEYY01022886.1:32500-42500 GCA_009176605.1 Armadillidium nasatum | reverse complement strand
TGAGCAGTAACGAATTAACATCCTGTGAAAGATAACTGAAGATTTTAAAGAGAAGAGGAAGAGGAGGAGGAGGAGGAGGAAGAAGAAGAAGAGGAAGAGGAGGAGGAAGTGAAGAGGAGGAGGAGGAGGAAAGGGATATTGTGGATGTAAAAATAGAATTTACGGGATAAAATGATATATGAATAAAATGAAGATTCAAATATTTGCTAATTAAAATGAAGAAACATGAAAGATGGCATGAAAACCTGATTCCTAAATACGAGTTTGCTGAACTAACTCACATTCCAATTTTGACCAAATTCCTCTTGTTCTGAATAATCTGCATCATTATGGAGACGCATCCCGTGAGGACGAGGAGGCAAGGGAGCACCGTCAGAATGGTGAAGAAGTAAAACTTGTACAAGGAGGGAGTAACGCCATCTTGGCTGACGATGTCACATCTGAAGGACTGTTTATTGTATCCGAGTCTCTTCTACAAAATAATAATAATGATAATAATAATAATAATAATAATAATAATAATAATAATAATAATAATAATAATAATAATAATAATAATAATAATAATAATAATGTGTCAAAATTTCAGCAAATGCAAAAATTTGCTTTTACACTATTGACCTCATTCATTTTCAAACGAGAGTGAGTTGTGAAATCATGAGTATCTCGATGTATGAATTAAAGAAGGTCACTTTCAGGAATAAAATATCTCACTCAATTAATTTTTCTTTCACTCTTTACGCTACTTCTTCTTTTCTCTTTGAACCCAGAACAAAAAGTAGTCATTACGCCATGTCTCCACCTCATCTGGTTCCTGAAGTTTTTATCTCATCTCTTTACTTCCCACTCATTTCTGAGTGTCCTATTTCGTCACTCTTTTTCAGCTACGCAGCTCTCTTTCTCTACCATTACTATAGTCTCATCAATCTCTCAGGAACATCAACAATTTTCTCGGTCTTAAAGGTGCCCCATATCTATACATTTAGGTGCAAACGTTAACTTAATACCCGGAAAAGTCAAAACTCCATTTAGGGATGAATAAATATAAAAAGTTTTTGAACTTTTTAACGATTATTCCAAGCACAAAAGATTCAAGCAACAAAAATAAGTTTGATTAGGACTTAAAAGTTGTTTTTCAAGAAGGAAAAATTATTGGTTGTCGTTTCCTTAAGTTCTTCCGATAAAACTCGGATGGATACAATAATATTTATGCCTTCTACTTCTAATATTGTTATTGTCGAAACTTTATTATTACTATTCAATAAATCTTGACATAAATCTTAAACCTTAACAAAATAAAAGGAATAGGAAAAAAAAGGAAACAAAAAAAAAAAAACAAAAAAAAACATAAATAGAAACAATATTATTTGCTGTAATAATTTAGCTTATTAAACTGAACGTTGCGTTTGTACAAATGAGCTTCAGTTATTTAATGGAATGAACAAAAAATTAATATCTAAGAAAAACCTTCTAAAAGAAACTTGTTTGACTGTAATTGTTTGACTAAGACAGACCTGATTGGCCGTTTCCATTTTTATTAATTTTTCTTCCTTCCTACAAAATCAATCAACTCCTATTCTTAATGTTGTCTGTTGGTAGGATATGTTTGCATAAAATGAAGTCACGGCCATGCCTGCCTTGCTCCTTAAACCGTCGTCCTGTGTCTGTATCACGTAACACCAGGAACCCATGTACTTTGAACCCATATTTTAATATCCCTTTGTTACAGCCCTTATCATTCATCTGATATGATACGAGAAACGAAAAAAAAATATGACTGAGTCCAAGCTTATAAAACCTCTCTCCATTCCTCTTTTCTTATAATGTAGTTAAAAAAAACAAAAACGAGGAATAAGTTTAAGTTTAAACCTTTTTTGATAAATGGGGAATTTCAACGAATAAAAAACTTTTGATAATAAGTTATAGGAAAATTAGAATTTGTCTCCCAACTTTCATCATGTTCGAAAATTAATTAAATACCTTTTGCTTTTTTTTTTCTTCTTATTTTAAAAGAGAAACGTCTAAATAAATACTATATAACTGTTAGGAAAAACATACAAAAATATGCCTTATGTACTCTATACATAAAGGATATTTTTGGATGTTTCTCACAGGCCTGTTATTAGATTCATGATGTGGCATGACGGTACAGTGATTGGGTTACGTGCTTGAAGGTGAAGGTTCGATTTCTCGTGCGGATCCTAGGAAGAAACTTCTTAAAAAAGCTCCCCTCATCGAATATAGCAATATCACTGAGGTTCGAACATTTCGAACATATTAAAATAATAATAATAATAATAATAATAATAATAATAATAATAATAATAATAATAATAATAATAATAATAATAATAATAATAATAACGTTAATTTACAAGGAGAAATTTCTTATTTTAAGGTTAAGAAATGGACATGGGATTTTTTAGGATGGCGAAGTAGTAGGACCGAAGGATTTTGTCCTTATGGTAATGAAGTAACAGTGGGAGGAGGGAGGAGAGGGAGGAGTTGAGGGGGAGAGGGAGGAGGGAGGATGTGCAAACTGTGGTAGTCCTCGAAATTTATTAAGACAGTTACATGAAAATTAAATATCAATTATTTTAAAAGTGAAGAACCTTCTCCCAAGAACCTTCTTCGTAAGAACCTCTTCGTAAGAACCTCCTCCCAAGAACCTTCTCCCAAGAACCTCCTCGTCCTCAAGAACCTCCTCGTAAGAACCTCTTCACAAAAACCTCCTCCAAAGAACCTCTTCCCAAGAACTTCCTCAAAAGAACCTTCTCCCAATAGCCTTCTCCCAAGAACCTCCTCCCAAGAACTTCCTCCCAAAAACCTTCACCCAAGAGCCTCCTCACAATAACTTCCTCCCAAGAACCTCCTCCCAAGAACCTCTTCCCAAGAATCTCCTTCAATTAATGGGGACGTCCTTGGGAAAATCTACTTTCCTCTTTCATGCTCAAAACTTTAATTGCTTTTGATTCTGGGTAGATCGTCTAAATATAGCAAAAAATCCAAACAAATTAACATAAGGAAAAAAACAACCAATGAGCAAAAAATATAATATATATATATATATATATATATATATATATATATATATATATATATATATATATATATATATATATATATATATATATATATATATATATATATATATATATATATATATATATATATATATATATATATATATATATATATATATATATATATATTATATATAACAAGAAATATAGGAAAGAATTGAACACAAACAATTACAAAGTGTTTGGCAAAGAATTTCGTCAAAAAGATTAGACTTGTCATGCCCAAAAATAGATAAAGGGAATGAGTTTCACTCTACAAGCGGAGTAGATTGAGCATAGCGGTTAAGTCTGGTGTCAGAAAGTTGGAAAGAGAAAGAATAAGAATGTGTCGAAAGGCGTGCCGAATGAGCCCTTCTCATTGAAGGTGGTATGCGACAGGAGAGTTCTGAAGATTAAAGTCCCTTGTAAATATGATTATGTAGAGGCTCATGCAACAACAGAAAAATATAACTTGAATGTTAGTATAAGAACAAAATCCCTAAAACAGAAGACGAAAATCCCTACATTGCACCTTTTCAAGGGGAGTTGTCTGAATGGAATCATCCCAGATATGTGAAATATTCTCTGTACATGACGAATAATCTTCTATAAAGAGCAAGCAACTTGAGTGGAGTGAAAAAATTTTAAAATCACCTCAAAACACAACTTCTAGAAAGACTATGAGAAAAAAATATTCAGAGAATATTTAGTTTGAGTTGTGTTTTCAAAGATGTTATAGTTTCGTGGAATATTATATCTGGTAGAAAGATGGAGGAATTAAGTTTTTGAGGCACTGAAAATGTCTATTCTTTCTCTACTCCTTTAGGAAAATCAATAACGATCAAAGGTTATTTGCTCTAGGGCTACCCTCCTAGCCATAAGTAATTGTTGTTGGGTGTGAAGGATTTTAAAATGAAAGGTGTAGTGGAGGATAGAGTCATCGGCATAGGACTATGTTAGAGATGAAGTAAAAGAAAGTCAATAATGAAAACCAGAACAGATGTATGAGTAACACAACTTTTAACAGATTTAAAGGATGAACGGTGGCAGTCTACGACAACTATTATAGAACGACAGGGAAGGAAATCTGACAAACGGCCGCAGAGAAATGGATAGATACCCAAGTTTTAAAGTCAAAGCTTTGTGCGATATTCTATGAAATGTTTTTTGATATGTCTAGAGTCACAGAAAAGATTCACCGAAATATCGTATAGAAAAAGAGAAAGAAGTTTACCAGAAGAGCGTTCCATACGAAATGCGACAGTCTCTCATTATACCTTTCGAAATAAATTCATCTGATATTTCTTTAATTTTTTTATTTGAATTCAACGTTACTTAAAAGCAAAATATAAATAAAAATTCAAGTAAATATAAGAACATGAAAACATAAGCCTGGACTTTGCAATACTTATACAAAATTGATGTGAGGGCATGGCACTCCTTGTACTGCGAGATTGACGCAACGGTGGTGGAATGAGAGAGGTATATTATCTCGAGCACCTGCCATTGTAGAACCTATAAAAAAAGAGATTGTGCTCCATCGTGACGTCACAAAGATAGAGGATCAAACAGTTTAAAAGTAGAGGACAATTTATTAGTTTTTTAGCCTTAGACTCATCCCTGACCAAAAGGTGGGCAGGGTTGAAGACCTTTCTCTTAAATGAGAGAATAGTACTCCATACATGGGTGGATATGATACTTATATAATTGGAGTAAATGTTCGAAAGGAAAAAATTCTCGCAACCTGAATAGAACTAGTTTCTTTGAGGCCGCCCTTCTAACCATAGTGATATGAGGTTTCGAAAACAATTTGTTATTTATGTTTAGTTCAAAAATGTTTTTATTGTTCACAGGTGAAATAGGAGAACCGTCAAAGGGGATAGGAAAATTAATAGGTGTTTTTGAGAGAGAGATGTGAAAAAGTTGAGTTTTGAAAAAGTTCAATTTCACAAGGCTGAGGCAACCCTTCCCGGGAAATCCCATCTAGATCTGGAAGAATAGAATAAGAAAGTTAAAGTCGAGAGGCAACTCTAGATTCAAAAGAGGGAGTAAATTTGAAATAAGTGGAAAAATGGAGAGCTGAGTCTTCAACATAAGAATAATGGAATTAGAAATGAAACTGAGAAGACCGTTGATGAAGAGTAAGAATAAAGCTGAAGACAGAACACCTTGGTTAACAGGAAAGAAGGAAGAGGTCGCCTCATCAACAAACGTTGATGAGCTGGATGGGATTTCCCGGTGGGGTCATGGCAACCTTGTGAAATTCAACTCTTTAAAAACTCAACTTCTTCACATCTCCCTCTCAAAAGCACCTCCCAACTTTCCTATCTTCTTCGATGGCTCTCCCTTTTCATCTGTAAATAACATTAACATTCTTGGTTTAAACATAAACAACAAACTGTCTTGGAAACCACATATCACAATGGTTGCTAAATCGGTCTCTAAGAAGCTGGGAACTCTGTTCAGATTGCGAGAATTTTTTTCTTCTGATCAGTTACTCCAAATATATAAGGGTCTTATTCGTCCTTGTATGGAATACTATTCTCACATTTGGGGGTTCCGGCTCCTCCTCTCTTCTGGATAGGGTTGAGTCTAAAGCTAAAAGATTAATAAACTGTCCCCTACTTTCTAACTCTCTTGACCCACTATCTCTGCGACGTGACGTTGGCGCACTATCCCTTTTCTATAGGTACTACAATGGCAGGTGTTCGAGGGAATTGGCTTCTCGCATTCCTCCACCGTTGCGTCGTCCTCGTTGCACAAGGGGTGCCCTGCTTTCGCACCAATTTTGTGTGGATGTAGGAAACCACAGGCTGGCCCGTTGTGGTGCCTCCTTCATTCCAACCACCTCTATTCTGTGGAACTCTCTACCATAATCTATTTTTCCTCCTGTATTTAATCTTCTACTCTTCAAGGCTTCCGTTTGTTCCCACCTAAGGTATGTGCGTTAGGTCTGTTTGAATGAGTTTTTTTTCATTTTGTGTGTGCCCCCTCCTTGAAAAGGGCTATACCCGTGAGTGGCGGAGTTCTGTAAAAAAAAAATATATGGAATAATCTGAGAGAAAACTAGACATGAGTAAACAAAGAGAAGAAAGAAACCCTAATGAAAGGAGCTTAGATAGTAGTGACGTTTACCATAAACTGTCAAAAGCTTTTGATAAAAGCGCCACCACATAAGACTCCCCGTACTCCTAAAAGGCAGTAGACCATAAATTAGTGAGATAGGAGAGTATGTCACCAGAAGACCTCTAGAGTCGAAAGCCATACTGATGATCTGAGAGAAGGAAAAGAGATTCCAGATTTTACAGGAAAAGAGAGTTGAGAAAAGTTACAAAGATTTTAGACAGGATAAAAGTGGGAGCTATAGGACGATAGTTAGAAGGATTAGAACGGCCATCTTTCTTCCGGATCGATTGAACATATGGGCGCCATTATTCTATCAAAACACGAAAGAGGAATGCCATCCATAGATCTCAGGATCTTACGTACCCGGTCAGGGGTGATTACAAATAGAGATATGAAACACATGAGAGGGTGGAATTAGATGAAGAGAAAGAACCTTAAGAGACTGACCTTTTCAGAAAGGAGTGTTAGCTACATTACAGTCAGAGAAAATAAAAGGCTGAAAGGCAGATTTATAGAAGTTAATAAAGATGATTCTGAAAAGAGACCAGAAATTTATATCGGTAGAAGAAAAGAGATGGTTAATTATTTAAATTTTAATGTTACCGTAAATGAAAGGATTCGAATTCGAATCCTAATCGAATCAGAATCCAGATGAATTTTCAATTTCAGGAATCCGAATCCGAATCCAGAACCTTCGAATCCACAACCACCAAATCCGAATCCACCGAATTTTTGGAATTCTCGAATCAAAATCCAGGACCTTCGAATTCGAATTGAATCTCGAATCTATGAAAAAACATTCGAATCCGGATTAGGATTCACTCATCGATGATATATATATATATATATATATATATATATATATATATATATATATATATATATATATATATATATATATATATATATATATATATATATATATATATATATATATATATATATATATATATATATATATATATATATATATATTACAGATTAAAACAACTCCCTGGCAGGGCCCTTTTCAAGGAGGGGGCATGTAAAAGAGAAAGGAGGAAGAAAAAACATACAGACTCAAACCTAACGCACTTCTCTCAGGTAGACACAGAAGGAAGTCTTGAAGAGAGGAAGATTAAATGCAGGAGGAAAAATTGATGATGGTAAGGAGTTCCACAGAACAGAGGTGGCTGGAAAGAAGGAGGCACCACAACGGGCAAGCCTGCTGTTTCCAGAATCCACACAAAATTCGTGTGAAAGCAGGGCACTCCTTGTACAACGAGGGTGACGCAATGGTGGAGGAATGCGAGAGACCAATTCCCTCGAGCACTCGAGCACCTGCCATTGCAGTACATACAGAAAAGAGATAGTGCGCATATATATATATATATATATATATATATATATATATATATATATATATATATATATATATATATATATATATATATATTATATATATATATATATATATATATTATATATATATATATATATATATATATATATATATATATATATATATATATATATATATATATATATATATATATATATATATATATATATATATATATATATATATATATATATATATATATATATATATATATATTAATTTACCTCTGATAGGCAAAGGCCAGAGGTCTACCAAATTTCCACCAGAGAAAGGAGTAAATCGGGATCCTGGTCAGATTAAAGGCCGACATGTGTAAGTCATAGGAAATTGGGAATATAGATAAAGAGAGTGTGTTCCAGACTTTACCAGTAGAGTACATGGAAGATTGAGTATAGCGGTTAAATCTGGGGTCTGAGAGTTGGACAGAGAAAATATGAGACTGTGTAGAAAGACTTGTGGCACGAGCTCTTCTCAAAGGAGGAGGGATGCGACGAGAGAGTTCGGAAGAGCCATGTCCATTGAAATAGCGATAGTATAGAGAAAGTGACGCAACAATTCGACGGGCAGAAAGAAACTGGAGAGAATTAGTGAGAGTTGATAAGACAAAAAGCCCTAGACTCCACCTTTTCATGGAGAGCTGTATGAGTGGAACCACTTCAGATGCGTGAGGCGTATTGCATACAGGGGCGAACAACACCCCTATGAAGAGAAAGCAACTGGGGTGGTGTGAAGGAGTTCTGAAGGCGCCTCAGAGCACTCAATTTCTTAGAAGCTTGTTTAGAAAGAGAAGTAATGTGATCTTTCCAAGAAAGATCACGAGAAAAAGAAACACCGAGAATATTAAGGAGAGATGAAGGCATGAGTTGAGTGTTTTTGAAGAAGATATCGTAGTTGTGTGGAAGATTATGTCGAGTCGAGAGATGAAGGAATTGAGTTTTTGAGGCATTGAAAACGGCTATATATATATATATATATATATATATATATATATATATATATATATATATATATATATATATATATATATATATATATATATATATATATATATATATATATATATATATAATATATATAATTTGTGTTTGTGTGTGTGTGTGTGAGAGAATGGTTGTTTCTTCAACATTACCGAAAGATAAGATGGAAGAACGAGGAGTAGACTCAGAAGCCAAATTGCCGAAATGCAAATCATCGTCTGTAGAGGTGTGAAGATCTTCGCCTTCGATAACTTCTTCAGGTTTATGCATCTCTCGATGAAGAGGAACCCAACCGTCATCCACTCGGCGTAGGAAATGACGTAACGAATGAAAGCAGTAATTCTGCAGAAGTTCTGCGATGGTTCCGCCTCTTCGAAATAATACGAATATCCAAAGCATGTGAGAGGCAGGTTTGTCACGCAGTACAAGAAATCTGTGACGCAAAGGCACAGAATTATTATTGTAGCCCTTTCACACCTTAAGAGGGAAAACCTACGTTTGGAGGGCTTCTGCCCTTGTTGAGAGATGATCCTTCTTGAGTATTGGCTACTCCTTACCGGATTTGATGAAAGAATACTCCTTGAATATCGATCATGAAAAGTTTTGTTGTTTCGCGACTTCGGACCTTTTAAATGGTAATTATTACATCCGTTTCTAAGTTCACTTAAACGATAATTATTACTTTTAATAGAGAATGAATTAATGTTTGAATTATGATCCCAGAGTAGATTTGCAATTGGAGTTTCATTTGAATTACGGTTTTGCAAACCATTTGTGGTAATTTTTGAACATTTTTTTTCAGTGAAATGATTTAAAGATATTTTGTCAAATGAAGAAGCATTTCGAACACATAATTCAGACTTCCACTTCTTGTGCTTTCCAAGACGAGGAATACGAAATTTAGTCAATGAAAGTGAGCCCATATAATTCGTGTAATGACGATCGGTGTTTAAATCGGAATTGTTATACTTATCTCCGATTTCTCTGACGATTGAATAAATTGTATTGCTCGTCGTTAGAGAAAGTTGTCTTGGACTGAATCGATCTTCGAGAGAACTTTTACTCATTTGATTCATAAGTTGATTATTAAGGAATCGTCTTTTGCGTTGCGATTTATGGTTTAAAAGTATTTCATGTATCACAGCGATAATGGCTGTCAAATTGCCAATTCCACCGACGACGGAGACAAACATTGCCCATACTTGACAAGCGTTGATCGTTACTGCAAGTTCTTCTTTACTGATTGTCATTTTAAAAAGGAATTAATTCGATTTTGGCAATTTTCTTTGCCCTCAATATTTTTGTCACAAGAGAGCAAACATAATAATTGTTACGAAAATAAATTAATAAAAAAGGTTTAAGAACACTTAATAAAAGGTAAATAATTATATTGTATAAAATAGTTCATGATTTTCACTATTAAATTAAAAGTAAACCGATCTGTATAATCCGTC
>SEYY01022886.1:17500-27500 GCA_009176605.1 Armadillidium nasatum | reverse complement strand
TTACGAATTGAACGTAATCAATAACCTGTGTTGATGTCGTTCATGTTTATAAAAAGTGATAAAAATAAAATTATTTGTTCATAGTATGCTTAAAACTTTTAAAAAGCTAATGATTTGTTACGAGAAAGAGAGAATTCCCAACAATCATCTATTCCGGTTCATTTCCCTTTTAAGCAGAACGTAAGATCCTATTATTAAAGTGAACTCCCAAAGCAGACAAAAAATATTCTTCATATCTTGATAGGTGAGAGTAGCTACCTCTTTGTATGATTCCCCATGCCCACCAGTAGGAGGTAAGAGCGATGTCGTTATATAACATCATAAAACGGAACTCATAAGACACAAGCTCTCATATACACATAAGTTAATCGTTGTCATTTGTAGGACGCCAAAAGTAATGAATATAATATAAAATTGGAAGACCAATTTGACAATCAAGATTGAATTACTTCTCTTTCATATTAATGGCTATAAGTTACTGATAATTTTTCGATTAATAGAGAGTTTGGGAAACGGGGTTACCAACTTGAATCAATTTCATTGTTGGCAAGACCTAGAATAATTCAAAGTGCCAAGAAACATTATCTTCTACAGAACTCCAGAAGGAAAAGTTTGGAAGCCAGATGGAAGAAGATACTAGTCCATTTTGACGGTGAAAACCATTCCTGGATATATATATATATATATATATATATATATATATATATATATATATATATATATATATATATATATATATATATATATATATATATATATATATATATATATATATTAGTCTCATCCTTAGATTCAACCTTATCTAAAAGAAAGATGGAACCGGAACCACCCCCCCAAATGTGAGAACAGTACTATATCCATATATAACACGATATAATATATATATATATATATATATATATATATATATATATAATATATATATATATATATATATATATATATATATATATATATATATATATATATATATATATATATATATTATATATATATATATATAATAGCCCGTGTGTGCTTTAAAGGTGTGGGTTAAGCCGTTTTGAAAACATATTTTAAAGTTGCAAATATTTTCACTAAAAAATCATTAACTCTTGCCGAAATTTGCACTTAATAAAAAGTAAACATCCTCATCATATAAATATCATATATAATCTATATATATATAATATATATATATATATATATATATATATATATATATATATATATATATATATATATATATATATATATATATATATATATATATATATAGAGAGAGAGAGAGAGAGAGAGAGAAAAAAGATAGATAGATAGAAAAAAAAATAAATAAAAATTTTTTTTTTTTTTTTTTTTTTTTTTGTTTTGTTGTGTGTGTGTGTGTGTGTGTGTGTGTGTGTGTGTGTTTTGAAACAGGGAGTATGAATGATGAATAAACGATACATTTAAGACAAGGTAATAAAAATCTTTGTATTTACTTAAAGAGTTCGGAGGAGGAAAAACCAATGAGGGATTTCAATCGACCCTTTACGATGTCACACCAATGCCGCCTTCATCATCTATTTTTAAGTTATATATATATATATAATATATATTATATATATATATATATATATATATATATATATATATATATATATATATATATATATATATATATATATATATATATATATATATATATATATATATATATATATATATATATATATATATATATATATATATATATATATATATGATAAATTGTGTGGGAAGGATATACAAATGTGAAAAATGTTGTAAATATGTTGGAAGAATATTTGAAGGAAAAGGAGATTCGCTGGAGAATAAGAGAAGAATATGGTAGAGGAATAAGGGCTGCGTAACCTGTCCTAAAAGACAGACAGACAGAAGGAGTGATGGCGGAAAGGGTCATCTTTCAAGTATTTCTCACACTAATTCTGTTGCATTGTGTAGAAAACTGAAGTATGTAATAATAATAATAATAATAATAATAATAATAATAATAATAATAATAATAATAATAATAATAATAATAATAATAATAAATAATAATAATAATAATAATAAAATAATAATAAATAATAATAATAATAATAATAATAATAATAATAATAATAATAATAATAATAATAATAATAATAATAATAATAATAATAATAACAATAATAATAATAATAATAATAATAATAATAATAATAATAATAATAATAATAATAATAATAATAATAATAATAATAATAATAATAATAATAATAATAATAATAATAATAATAATAATAATAATAATAATAATAATAATAATAATAATAATAATAATAATAATAATAATAATAATAATAATAATAATAATAATAATAATAATAATAATAATAATAATAATAATAGAAAGGACACTCTCAAAAGATCGGATTATATTACCATGTTACTCAAAAGAAATAAAAAAATTTTATTCAAAAATTTCGAAGAACAATTTTTCAATGGAATGTCACTTCACTGAAAAATTTGGGGGACGTTCTTAACCCTTCTTCCCTTTGGGGGACGTTCTTCACCCTTCTTCCCTTTGGGGGACGTTCTTCTCCCTTCTTCTCTTTGGGGGACGTTCATCCCCTTTCTCCCTTTGGGGGCCTTCTCCTTTTCATTTTTGAGTGACGTTCTTCTCCCTTCCTCCATTTCAGGGATGCTCTTCCCCTTTTTCCTTTTGGGGGACTTGCACCTTTCTATTTTTGAGGGACATTCTTCTCCCTTTCTCCCTTTGGGGGACTTTCCCCTTTCTATTTTTGAGGGACATTCTTCTTCCTTTCTCCCTTTGGGAAACATTCTTCTCCCTTTCTCCCTTTGGGGGGAAGTACTTCTCTCTTTCTCCTATTGAAGATCATAGAGGTGAAAACTGAGTGGAGGGAATGTTAGAGCATTAATTAAGTTCAATTGGGACGCTGGATTAAATTTCCATCTTAATCGAAAGAGAGAGAGAGAGAGAGAGAGAGAGAGAGAGAGAGAGAGAGAGAGAGAGAGAGAGAGAGAGAGAGAGAGAGAGTTTAATTCCAAGCCAAATAGATTACCGTTATACATCTGAGAGGTTGAAATTTTTTGGGGCAGTATTTTGTGTGTGTGTGTGTTCAGGGGGTAAGTTGGGGGGGGAAAGAAATCAAAATAAAAATATCCGAATTATATTATTTATTTTTTTTTTTTTTTTTTTTTAATAGATTTTTTTTCTTTTTTTTTTTTTATATAAAAAAAAAAAAAAAAAAACCTCTTCAAAAAAAAAAAAAAAAAAAAAAAAAAAAAAAAAAAAAAAAAAAAAAAAAAATTTTGAAAATTTTTTAATTTTTTTTTTTTTGACATTTTTTTTTTTTTTTTAAATGATTTAATTTTTTTTTTTCGATTTTGCTTAAAAAGTGTTCACATTTAATAATAAATTTTATTTTTTAATTTTTATTATTTATTATTATTATTATTATTATTATTATTATTATTATTATTATTATTATTATTATTATTATTATTATTTATATTATTATTATTAGTATTATTAGTAGTAGTAGTATTAGTAGTAGTATTAGTAGTTAGTAGTAGTAGTATTATTATATATATATATATATATATATATATATATATATATATATATAATATATATATATATATATATATATATATATATATATATATATATATATATATATATATATATATATATATATATATATTATATATATTTTATACTTCTAGAAATCTCCCTCTCAAAGACACCTCCTAACTTTTCTATTTCTTTCGATGGTTCTTCCATCTCTCCTGTTGACAATATAAACATCCTTGGCCTTCACATAAACAAAAAATTTTTTTGGAAACCTCATATCACAATGGTTGCTAGGGCGGCCTCAAAGAAGCTGGGAGTTCTGTTTAGACTGCGAGAATTTTTTTCTTACTCGCAGTTACTCCAATTATACAAGGGTCTCATCCGCCCTTGTATGGAGTACTGCTCTCATATCTGGGGTGGCTCAGGCTTCACCCGTCTTTTGGATAGGGTTGAGTCAAAGGCTAAAAGACTAATAAACTGTTCCGCTCTTTCTAATTCTCTTGATTCTTTATCTTTGCGAAGTGATGTTGGTGCCTTATCTCTTTTCTATAGGTACTACAGCGGCAAATGCTCGAGGGAACTATCCACCCGTGTACCTCCACCTTTACGGCGTCCTCGCAGCACAAGGGGTGCAGTGTCCGCCCATCAATTTTGCGTGGACATAGGCAACTCCAGGCTTGTTCGCTGTGGTGCCTCCTTCTTTTCAGCCACCTCTGTTTTGTGGAATTCTCTTCCATCTTCTGTGTTTCCTGCTGAATTTAATCTAAATTCCTTGAAGACCCACGTCTGTGCTCACCTGCGAAATTTGCGTTAGGTGTGGGTTGTGGGTTGTTTTTATCTCTTCTATTGTTTTAGCACCCCCTCCTTGAATAGGGCTTTGCCCGTGAGTGGTGGTGATGTGTATATAATATATATATATTATATATATATATATATATATATATATATATATATATATATATATATATATATATATATATATATATATATATATATATATATATATATATATATATATATATATATATATATATATATATATATATATATATATATATATATATATATATATATATATATATATATATATATATATATATATATATATATATATTATATATATATATATATATATATATATATATATATATATATATAATATATATATATATATATATATATATATATATATATATATATATATATATATATATATATATATATATATTATATATATATATATATATATATATATATATATATATATATATATATATATATATATATATATATATAGAGAGAGAGAGAGAGAGAGAGAGAGAGAGAGAGAGAGAGAGAGAGAGAGAGAGAGAGAGAGAGAGAGAGAGAGAGAGAGTGGGAATATTAAGGATATGGTCTATTAATAAATGGACATTAGAGATAAAATGACGAATATATTGACAGAAGCGCGATTAATAACGGCCATAGACGTCAAAAAAGGACAGTGATTTACTACAAGCACTTCAGCGAGATGCAAAAAAAAAACACGTTTTTATTTTGTTTTTGTTTTTTGCTTGATCAAAATGATCAAAAATAGCAATTGTGACGTCATTGAAATCCGAGTCAGCGATTGGTGGAACCGAATTTAAGCCACTCCCTCGAGGGAAAATTGTAGTAAAATATATTTTAGAGGAATAAAAAAAAAAAAAAAAAAATGGCAGAGTAGTTTAGTAACGACGATGCTTTTGTAGTGTTAGGTTAGGGTTGTTCTTTCGCTAGTGAGTCTTTACTCAATCTTCTCAAGTACTTAAAATAATTAAAAGAAAAAAATGTAAAAAAAATAATAAAAAAAAAATAATAATAAAAAATATATATATATATATATATATATATATATATATATATATATATATATATATATATATATATATATATATATATATATATATATATATATATATATATATGTATATATATATATATATATATATATATATATATATATATATATATATATATATAATATATATAAAAATATAAAAAAAAAAAAAAAATATAAAATAAACAAATAAAGAAAATAAAATAAATAAATATAAAAGTAAATAATAAAAAAATGAAATAAAATAAAATAAAATAAAATAAGAAGTTTGTTATAATCGTAAAAATATGATCCTCTTTCGCAAACACGTAAATAACTCATTTCTTCTTTATATACGATTATATATATATATATATATATATATATATTATATATATAATATATATATATATATATATATATATATATATATATATATATATATATATATATATATATATATATATATATATATATAGATAATTTCTTTTTATTTTCCCTTCTCCACCTTCCCCCACCCCTCAGACCCTCAACAATACACACACATTCACATACACACAAGCACATACACACATACACATACATACACACACAAGTACAGTCTTTCAATGTCAAGTTCAGATCTTTGTTTTGGGAAGACTTCCAAACCTTCAATTTCCAGACATTTAGAGGAGAGAGAGAGAGAGAGAGAGAGAGAGAGAGAGAGAGAGAGAGAGAGAGAGAGAGAGAGAGAGAGAGAGAGAGAGAGAGAGAGAGAGAGAGAGAGAGAGAGAGAGAGAGAGAGAGAGAGAGAGAGAGAGAGAGAGAGAGAGAGAGAGAGAGAGAGAGAATTCTAATTTGAGTCTAGTGTCTATATTATAGGTAATCCACTGCATCCATTTATCCTCTTCATCTTGAAGTTTCGTTCAATTTTTTTCTTTTTTGAAATTGATGTTAGTGAGGTCGGAAGTGATCCGGATTTGTAATTGAAATCCGAATCCGAGTAAGTCGAATCTATTAAACCAAGACAGGCAAATTTTAATCATTTTTTTCGAGATTTTTCTTTCATCACGAGATAATCCTTCAATAATCTTCATCCGTTTAGGAGGATTGTCCATCAAAAACGTTTGTGACAAAAATCCTCTCAAAAAATCGGGAAAAAACGGCGATTTTCTTTTCAGCATTTTTTATAATTATTATCAAATCAATATTTTTTCCTCTCTCTCTCTCTCTCTCTCTCTCTCTCTCTCTCTCTCTCTCTCTCTCTCTCTCTCTCTCTCTCTCTCTCTCTCTCTCTCTCTCTCTCTCTCTCTCTCTCTCTCTCTCTCTCTCTCTCTAGTACAGTATAATATAAAAATATTTTACCTTTACGTCTTTTTCATATGCCATTATTTCTACTTTATTTAATATATATATATATATATATATATATATATAATATATATATATATATATATATATATATATTATATATATATATATATATATATATATATTTTTTTTTTTTTTTTTTTATTAAAAGTTCACATCTCACGGGCATTGCCCTATTCGAGGAGAGGAACTTTTCTAGGTAGTATATACCTAGGATCCCGAAGTGGGATCGAACCGGCGCCCTCAAGCACGTGAGTCAACACTTTACCGTTTGAGCCACGGTAAACGGCAATATATTATATATATATATATATATATATATATATATATATATATATATATATATATATATATATATATATATATATATATATATATATATATATATATAATATATATATATATATATATATATATATATATATATATATATATATATATATATATATATATATATATATATATATAATATATATAATATATATATATATATATATATATATATATATATAATATATATATATATATATATATATATATATATTATATATATATATATATATATATATATATATATATATATTATATATATATATATATATATATATATATATATATATATATATATATATATATATATATATATATATATATATATAAATATATGAAAATAAAATTTTTAAACTAGTTTTAAAAGACTAAAAAAAATTTAAAAAAAAATAAAAATAATTAAATGTTAAAAGTCTAGCCCGGAAAACACGTACAAGCACATACATATGCGCACACGCACATATACACACACACACACACACAACACACACACACACACACACACACACAGGCAAATTCCTTGCGCTATTATATTATATATATATATATATATATATATATATATATATATATATATATATATATATATATATATATATATATATATATATATATATATATATTAGGGATGGAGTGAAGTATCGGTATCGGTATCGGTATCGGCAAGTATCGGCATATTTTCCGGTATCGGTATCGGTATCGGCAAAATTTTTGGATAAGAGTAAAGTATCGGTATCGGTAGTCGGTATTTTCCGATACGATAGGTATCGGTATCGGTATCGGTATCGGTAAATTTTGGTATCGCTCCATCCCTATATATTATATATATTATATATATATATATATATATATATATATATATATATATATATATATATATATATATATATATATATATATATATATATATATATATAATATATATATATATATATATATATATATATATATTATATATATATATATATATATATATATATATATATATATATATATATATATATATATATATATATATATGTGTGTGCGTGTGTGTGTGTGTGTGTGTGTGCTATCTGCAATATTTTGTTGTGAAATATGGGTGATGAAAGCTGAGGCAAGGAAAAGGTTGGATGGGTTTGAGTTGAAAGGATTGCGAGCGATTTGTGGTTTGAGAATGGAAGATAGAATTAGGAACAAAAGAATTTTGGAGATGTGTAGATGGAGAAGGCAAATGTTTGACAGAGGAGATGAGGCTGTATTAAGGTGGTTTGGACATGTGCGTAGAATGGATGAGGACAGGATGGTGTGCAGAATACTTAGATCAGACGAGGAAGGGGGTAGAGAAAGAGAGAGAGTAATGACAAAGTGAAAATGGATGAATAAAGTTAGGATAGGAAAGTTACGGAGGACAGAGAGAGAAGGAGGGAGATGGTGATGGGAGTCAGTGGTAGGATATATGTGTGCGTGCGTGTGTATGGAGGAATGCTGGTAGGCTACACCCCACGAGAATGGGAAAGGTGAAAGATGATATATATATATATATATATATATATATATATTATATATATATATATATATATATATATATATATATATATATATATATATATATATATATATATATATATATATATATATATATATTTATATATATATATAGTTTGTCCTTGACTAGCCCTTTATCGAGTATCACTCCAACGTTTTTCATCCTGGTAAAAATACAGTCCGTGATCGTGTATCACTGTGATGACATTTTTAATTTTTCAAAAATAAAAAAAAATTTTTTTTTTTAAAACTCAAAACTTTCTTTGGCCTTTAATGTGATAAACTTGGTATTTATTAGGCACTTTTTCCCTTTCAATACACGCTACAGTGTTAGACTCTCGAGGAAGACACTATCCCGCATTTCTTAGGTCTTGCCTTACCCTCATTGCACACAAGGGGTTGGAAGAGGTGGGAAGGGGTGGAGGTTAAAAATTTTAGACGATTTGTCTGTGAAGGTTGGTAGGCTTGTTCGTTGTCATATCTTATGAAATTCTGTCAATATCCAACATTTAATTCCTGAAATTAGTATCCAACAACCACTTGAATGTTTAATACGTTGACAAAGAGTGTTAAGTTATGTATCATTCTTTCTTAGGGATTAACTATTCATCCGAATATTACATTCACTTGCCACACAAACATTCGAATATTCGTCATCTTATTTCGCTCATTGGAATAATTATATAATTACATCATAAAAAAAAAAAAAAAAAAAAAAAAAAAAAAAAAAAAAAAAAAAAAAAAAAAAAAAAAAAAAAAAAAAAAAAAAAAAATCATTATCATTAGTAAAGCTGAAAACTCTCTCTCTCTCTCTCTCTCTCTCTCTCTCTCTCTCTCTCTCTCTCTCTCTCTCTCTCTCTCAGGGTCCAAACAACTGTTGTTTATCGATGCCTGATTTTAAGCAGCCTGTGTTTTAATTAATTAAAAGATGAATATATGTTCGTGTATGTAAACGTGTACATGTGTGTGAACGTGTGTGTGTGTGTGTGTGTGTGTGTGTGTGTGAACGTGTGTGTGTGTGTGTGTGTGTGTAAAACTGCTAGACATCGTTGAGGGTATCGTGTTTTCATGAGAGCGAAAAAAAGTTATCATACTTTAATCTTTTTATTATTATAACAAAAAAAAAATGAAAACATTTTATTAATATTAGTAATTTTAGAACTACTTTTATATACTCCACTTCATACAATCTCTCTCTCTCTCTCTCTCTCTCTCTCTCTCTCTCTCTATATATATATATATATATTATATATATATATATATATATATATATATACTATATATATATATATATATATATATATATATATATATATATATATATATATATATATATATATATATATATATATATATATATATATATATATATATATATTATATATATAGTAAGA
>SEYY01022886.1:10000-12500 GCA_009176605.1 Armadillidium nasatum | reverse complement strand
TAATATATAATAACATCATAGAATGTATAATACATAAATAAAGTTGATTTTGAGATTACTGTGTTTTATATAAGTATTCTATATAATATATATATATATATATATATATATATATATATATATATATATATATTATATATAATATATATATATATATATATATATTATATATATATATATATATATATATATATATATATATATATATATTATAATTAAAAATACAAAAAAAAACTAATTTGAGGTAAAATCTTTGAATATTTTTGAAGTTTCTTTGTTAAATAAAAAAAAAAAAAATTTTTTTTCATTAAAAATAATTAAAAAAAAAAAATTAGCAAAAATTTTTTTTTTTTTTTTTTTTTTTTTTTTTTTTTAACAAAAATTTACCAAATTTATATTTTTTCTCTTTTTTGGAGATTATTTTCTATTCTTTAATTGTTTGAAAGTTGAATTTTGCACAAAATTATGAAAAATAATGAGTTCATAAAAATAATGAATAGTTTTAAAAACAATAATGAGAATTTTATTAAGAAATAATAAGTAAATGAGCAAAAAGCATTAATAATTTGATTTAAAAAAATTATGAGTTATTTATTAAAAAGTGAACTATTTTAATAAAGAATAATTTTTCTTATTAATTAATAATTATATTTCACATATTTATGGGCCATTATAATGGCTCATAAATATATGTAGTTCATTAAAAATAATTAATTAAAAGAAATATTAAAACAATAACGAGTAGTTCTTTAATTTAAAAAAAGAATGCGTTGTTCTTCAATTTAAAAAAAAAAAAAAAAAAAAAAAAATTTAAAAAAAAAAAAAAAAAAAAAAAAAAAAAAAACATTAGTTTTGTAATTTTTTTTTTTTTTAAATAATAAGTAGCTCTTTAATTTAAAAAATAATGAATAGTTCTTGTAAAAAAAAATTAATTATTAGTTCCCGAAAGAAAATAAAAATTAAGTTTTTAAAGAAATGAACAAATATTTTTCTTAAATAAAAATTCAAAATATAAAATACGAGAAAGACGAAAAGATTTTTCATTATTTTTTCAAAGTATTCAAAGCAAATGTGCGGAGCTCATAATTATTTTTGTCTTGTTCAACTCCGGCTCTAACTGTGGTCTAACTCCGGTTCCTACTCAGATCTAATTCTGGCTCCAACTCATATTCAAACTCCGGTTCCAACTCATATTCTAACTCTGGCTCCAACTTATCAAAGCTTCGGCTCCAGCTCATATTAAAACTCCGGCTCCAACTCAGGTCTAACTCTGGCTCCAATTTATCAAAGCTTCGGCTCCAGCTCATATTAAAACTCCGGCTCCAACTCAGGTCAAACTCCGGTTCCAACTCATATTCAAACTCCGGCTCCAACTCGGGTCTAACTCCGGCTTCACCATTTTAAAATTATGAGGTTCCGGCGATGATTCTGCAGCCTTTATTGTAATGTTGATATTTTTCTCGAAGAAAAATATCCGAAAGTTTTTCTTCCCACTTTTATTTATTTATTTATTTAATAAAAATTTATTTCACCGCAGATTTTTTCTTTTAAAGTTTAAATTAAAAATATGAACTTATTTTTTATTTTTTTTTTTTTTTACTAAAATAAAAAATAAATTGTCATTTAAAGAAATAAAATGAAAGGAATATATTATAAAATATTTTATGAAACATTATAAAACTTTTAAAAATTTAATAAAAATTTAATATTCTCTTAAACATGCACACGTTCGGGCATTTTCAAATTTATGAGGGAACGAAAGGGAGAGAGTAAGAGAGGGAAAAGAGAGAGAGAGGGAGGGAGGGAATGACAGAGAATAAATTAGAGGTAGGGCAAAGCAGAGGAAGAGAATGAAAGAGGGAAACTAGAGAGGGAAAGAATGAGCGGGGGAGGGATTTAGGTAAAGAGTGAGGGGAAAGTATTTATGACGTTGGTTTTCTCCAAAAGTGAAAGGTAAATGAAATCATTTAAAAAAAGCATCGGGAAAACCTCACATCTCCTTCATAGTCAAATAATCCGAAGTTAGAAATCGGACCCGGAAGGTTATGGATGGATCAGAAGATGGAGCTGGAGCTGGAGCTGGAGTTAAATTTCTGGGTAGAGTCGGAACCTCAGTTGGAACTAGCCAAAACATTTCTGACCCCTCAACAATACCCTCAGTAATTGGGTAAAGATATTGTCGGCCCAGAAAATCCTAACGGTCTTTTCTGCAATTTTACATTCTCAGGGACCTTCATGATCTTTTTTTCGGTTCGTGGACCCTTGCCCCCTACCTCCTGCCTCCAGATTCGAATCTATTTCTGCCAGATTGAACGGCAAAAAAGGGTCAGGAAAGAGAGTGAGGTGAATGTAGCAATTCTGCAAACCCAGGTAACTTCCTGATACCGATTTTTGGGGGTTCACGGGACCCCTCAGGGGCCCTTCACCCGACTTGATGTCAATTTTGATGGGTTGAACCCCCAAAACAGTATCAGGAAAGAGCGTGGGGTCAATTGAGCTG
>SEYY01022885.1:152500-154677 GCA_009176605.1 Armadillidium nasatum | reverse complement strand
TTTTGCAGATATGCCGGTTTTGATTTCACAGCGACGATATATTGATAATAACGATTATTATTATTAAAATAATAATTTATTATTATTATTATTATTATTATTATTATTATTATATTATTATTATTATATTATTATTATTGTTTTTTTTTTTTTTTTTTTTTTTTTTCTCTCTCTCTCTCTCTCTAGGAATACTTTATTTGTAGTAAAACTTTGTTTTATTTTTAAAATTGGAGGCAATAAAACTTATGCAATGTGGCTACAAATGTTTATGTTGCTGAAAAAATAGGCACCACACATACACACACACACACACACACACACACACACATATATATATATATATTATATATATATTATATATATTATATATTATATATTATAATATATATATATATATATTATTATATATATATATTACTACTACTATTTTTATATTCATTTATTATTATTATTATTATATTATTATTATTATTATTATTATTATTATTATTATTATTTACTACATTATTATTATTATTATTATTACTACTACTACTACTAAAACTGTTACAATATTATCACGTGATAAAATTCATATTCATTAATATTTTAAATGCTTTACGTTATTCAACGTGCGAATGAATTCGTTAGGTATAAAAATCAAAGCCGTACTCCCGAGGGTTAATGAATGTTGATGTTTACATGCAACACATGTTTTACTGTATACGATGTTCGGGCATTCAGATGAAAAATAACGTCACAGAGGGTGGGAAGTTTAAAATTTTAAATTTTAGTGTTCTAATTTTAGGATATTTTAAATGTTTAATTATTATTATAGTGGTTTTTATATTGGAGTAGGTTTGGTTCGAGTTTGGTACGTTTTGGTTTTGGTTTGGTCCGAGTTTGGTACGTTTTTTTTGGTTTGGTTTTAGTTTGATACGTTTTGGTTTGGTTTTAGTTCGGAACGTTTTAGTTTTGGTTTGGTTCAAGTTGGTACATTTTGGTTTTGGGTTGGTTTTTAGTTCGGTAAAAGTTTGGTTGAATGTTCAATTGTATTATCATAAAACGACTAATAAAACTAATAAGAAAAGAACGTATGGTTATATTTGGATGTGGTCTACTTTCAATACCAATATATAAGAATAATTTAATTATTTTTCCACCACTCAAGGGTCAGGGGGTGCGTGTGTGAAGCTCTCCTTATTCATTTGTTCGTATGCCATGCATTTGTACAAGGAAAGCACAAATGTAAACCACATAGTATATATATATATATTATAATATATATATATTATAATATATATAATATATATATATATATATATATATAATATATTATATTATTATTAAGGTTTATTTATTTATATATTCGTTATATTTTAAGCTTGAATCTGTAGTAGTAGTATATTAGTGTAATAATAGTCAATACAATAATAAATTAAAAAACAAGCTTATAGCTGCTAAAATTTGTTGTTTATTATTCTATCCAAAGATATTTTTTTTTATTCTGGATTTTAAAAAAAGGGGGTCAAGTGACACAAAAGAAATATTGCCATCTTTTCCCCCCTAAATTTTCACAATGGCTGATCACAAGACAACTTATAAATAAATCCATAACAATTTCTCCTTTTTTTATTAAAATTATTTTACCCCTCCCCTCTACATTAATATTGGGGGAAATATCCTCCACCATACCATTCGACTCCCACGACCCCCGTTTAACACTTAAGTTTAACACTTAATCTAGACGTAGCCAACTCCGTTTAGGTTACACGAAATATATAATTCTACGAGTGTTAATGAAACTCCAATATAATTAACTTTAAAAACTGATTTTTCCCCCATATATTTATAAACGAAAATTCATAATATATATAAAAATAAATAAAATAAAAGTCTTATGAATGATTTCAAGCAATACTATGAAAAAAAAATAGTTTTTTAAAATAAAAATAGTTAGTTAATAATTCCTATTAGTGTTGGGAGGATGTGCGTGTGTTTTCTTGACAAATTTAGCTTATATTTCTGTATAATTATACTTTTATATACGTACAATATACTTTCGAAAAAGGTGTGAAGAAAACGCCTTGTAGGTTTTTGTTATTTGAGATGTCTATAAAATTCGTTCATAATTTTAAGTTTGAATCTAGTAGTAATAGTAGTAGTAATAGTAGTAACAGCAGTAGGGGTAGTAGTTA
>SEYY01022885.1:125000-130000 GCA_009176605.1 Armadillidium nasatum | reverse complement strand
GATGTTACTGAATATATCTAAAATATAAGAATATAGCTAAAATATAGCTAAAATATAAGAATATAACTAAAATATAGCTAAAATATAAGAATATAACTAAAATATAGCTAAAATATAAGAATATAGCTAAATATTGGGTTACCCAGCTATTTAGTTGGAAATATAGCTAAAATATAGCTAGAATATAACTAAAATATAGCTAAAATATATGAATATAGCTAAATATTGGGTTACCCAGCTATTTAGTTGGAAATGTTATTTCATTGCTGAAACTACTATAAGAACTACAATAAGAGTATCTCAATGGTTTGACTAATAATAGACTAATGTAATAATGATGTAAAATATTACCTAAATGAAATTGAAACTATAGATTTTAGTCATTTTCCTTGAAAAAATAATTGTTCAAGTAAATATTCCGAAATTGCTTTCAAGATTAACTAAAAAACTTATAGTTTAATATAAAGTTACAAAGAAAAATTTTGAGAACGAGCAATGTAGATCGACGACAAAAAAAAAAAAAAAAAAAAAAAAAAAAAAAAAAAAAAAAAAAAAAAAAAATTAAATTAATAAAATGAATTTTTTTTATTTTTTTTGTTACTTGGTGTCAAGAAGTGACAATGAATTTGAGACTGACGTGACAGAATTAAAAAATGGTGACAAAATCAACATCTTCTTATGGTAAAGAAGAGTCCCATGTAATGATAATTCTCTCAAATGGTAGAAGTTAAATAATAAAAATTATTCAACTTTCTCGAAGCCATTTTGCTCTTCCAACAATGATTCAAGCGAATGATTGTTCGGTGGAGTGAATGAATAATTGTGCAGCAGCGCAATCGAATGAATCTTCAATGGCGTGGCGCAAGTGAATGATTCTTCAGTGGCGCATGTGAAATAGAAATTAGGTTATTTATAGGACATTCAATTAAATTTATTAGGTTATAGATAAACAGAAATGGATTTGATCATTTGGAGATAGAAATGGGTTAGGTTATTTAATAGAAATGGGTTAGGTTATTTATAAACAGAAATGGGTTAGGTTATAGATAAATAGAAATGGATTAGGTTATTCATAGGTAGAAATGGATTAGGTTATAAATAGATAGAAATGGATTAAGTTATTTTTAGGTAGAAACGAGTTAGGTTATGAATAGAGAGGAATGGGTAAGGTTATTTATAGGTAGAAATGGGTTAGGTTATTTATAAATAGAAATGGATTAGGTTATTTATAGGTAGAAATGGGTAAGGTTACTTATAGGTAGAAATGAGTTAGGTTATTTATAAATAGAAATGGATTAGGTTATTTATAAGTAGAAATGGGTTAGGTTATGAAGATAGAAATGGGTTAGGTTATTTATAGGCAGAAATGGGTAGGTTATTTATAAACAGAAATGGGTTAGGTTATAGATAAATAGAAATGGATTAGGTTATTTATAAATAGAAATGGGTTAGGTTATGAACAATATAGAAATGGGTTATGTTATTTATAGAAAGAAATGGGCTAGACGATTCGAATATGTGTTGATTTTGACGCATGATGGGTTGGGTGATCACTTTACTATTATGTTATTAATGTCGTTATTAATATGTTCAAATTACGCCAATTAGTCGTCTCCTTTTCAGAGTTTCTATTTCTATTTTATATTAGCATTTCTAATTAGTAATTATAATTAAATATTAATTAGTAATTAAAACTAATTATATAATATATATATATATATATATATATATATATATATATATATATATATATATATATATATATATATATATATATATATATATATATATATATATATATAAACAGCACACCTATTTATTTTATGGAGTGCACACATGTACGTAAAAGGAAAGGTACAAGGAAACGTACACTTATTATATTACATAAAAGTTTATGTGAGTCATAAACCTAATTGATAAGTTTTGATATTTCGTCAATCTTTTAATACTTTTGTACTTTGTTGTTGTTGTTGTTGTTGTTGTTGTTGTTGTTATTGTTGATGTTGTTGTCGTTGTTGTTATTGTTGTTGTTGTTGTTGTTGTTGTCGTTTTTGTATTGATTTCGTTCATTTGAATGGAAATCCTGTAGGAAAAGGTACAAAAGGCTTTTATTTTAGGTTTGAAACTAAGTTTCACTAAGTTTATGTTAGGCCTTGGTTTGGTTAGGAATGTGTCGGGTTAGAATGTGGCCTTGTTAGATATGAGACAGTTTACGTAAAGTGTGAAGCTTCGACCTTAGGCTAAGATTGTTTCTGTTAGATCTTAGTCTGGTTAGGCATTAGTCAAGTTAGGACATGTGTGGAGTTTCAACCTTAAGCTAAGAGTTAGTCTCTCTTGAGTCTGGGTCTAGTTGGGCATGGATTAGGTTAAGACAAGTTTGAAGTTTCAATCTTCTTATGTTAAGTTAGTCCCCATTATGTCTGGGTCTGGTTAGGCATGGTTCAGGTTAGGCTATGTGAAGGGTTTCAAGAATCGACAAAATTAGTACTCTTTAGGTCCTGGTCTGTTTAGACATGAACCAGGTTAAGTCGTTGTGGAATTTCAACCTTAGGCTAAGTTAGTCTCAGTTGGTTCTATGTCTAGTTGGGCATGGGTTAGGTTAGGCCAAGTTTGAAATTTCAATCTTAGGTTAAGTTAGCCCCTATTAGATCCGAGACTGGATAAGCAAAGGGTCAGGTTAGGTCACGTGTGAAATTTCAACCTTTGATGACTTTACCGTTAGGTCTGACTCTGGTTAAGTCAATTTTTCCTTTAATATTCTATTTTCTTTTTTATATTATTTTATTTTATTTCGCTTTAAATTTTACATTCTATTTACTTTCTATAACATTTAAAATTCAGCAACAGTTATATAAATATAATTAATATTAATACGAAATAAAATGTATTCCTTTCAATTTTCTTGACCTCCCTCCCACCCTCTCCCCCACAATTGGGGCTGGGGATGGGAATTTATATTTTATCTTATTTAATCCTTAAATTTTCTCCCTCTTTCAGGTTGTACAATGCGCTTCTGTCTCTCTTCCTTCGCTTACTTCATATTCCTCATGATATCACCTCTCCTTCCGGCCCCAAATATGAAAACAATGCAAGGTAACGTGTATACATATATATATATATATATATAATATATATATATATATATATATATATATATATATATATATATATATATATATATATATATATATATATATATATATATATATATATATATATATATATATATATATATATATATATTTTCTGTACTCGTAGGACACACTGGAAGGTTTCTGAAGGCCATTAGCATCGTTAGCGTCTGCAACTTTCTCATGCAATTGATATTTCAGATAGTTTCTCGTTTCACTACCTCCATACGCTTATTTTTTGCCACCTTGTAAGTATGTATGTGTGCATGTATGTATGTATGTATGTACACTATGTAAGTATGCATATATATATATATATATATATATATATATATATATATATATATATATATATATATATATATATATAATATATATATATATATATATATATATAATTCTTCTGCAGGTGGGTGGCGTGAAAAGGTACTCCGCCATTTTGGATTAGTACGTCTAGATTCTATTACTGAAGAGGATGGTACTAGGTGGCTCCTCCCGGATTGTCTCATGCTTGTCCTTGGACCTGGTTGTTATTTAGCTATTCACAAGTTAATTTTAAAACAAGCTGCATGCCAGGCTCTGGAAATGGAGGACATTACTGGTGACCCGCCTCCGTCACCTTATCGGAATTTTTTCCTTAGAATTTTAAATACTGTGGGTTAGTGGAGGACTAATATTGATTATTCAAGTTTTCTTACCCATTATACAAAATAATTTTATACTTATAAAAATACACCTTTTTTGAATTTTTGTTACATTTTTTTTTTATTTTTTATTTTTAATATAATTATTTTCTACTGTTTATATATATTTTCTGCAAATTACTCCCCCCCACCCAATACCTTATTTTCGTCTACCCTATTCCCCTATTTTAGTCTGACCCAAACCCTATTATTTAGGCCATTACCATCAATCAGTTCGAACCCCCCCATTTTTTTTCTGCATATATTTAGTTAGGGTTTCATTTGGCTTCATTTACGAATATTTTATATTTCACGCAATATAGTTTATATTTCATGAACACACACATACACACATACCTACACACACACACACTTAAGCCCATATATTCATGTATATATTAAAACTTTTCAAGGATTATGCAATTATTACACCTTAAAATTTTTATTCAAGGTACGTACCTGGCACTCATTCTTCTAGGATTAGCTGGCATTATGGCACCATCCTTGACATCTGCGGTTTATTTCTCTATATTTCTCGGGGGTGCCACTTACTGGAGCTTGAACAATACTCTGGGTAGAAAATTTGGGTACGTGCCCCAGCCTTACCAATATACTACATTTAAAAAATAGATTATATTAATGTATTTTTTCTTACTTTCTTCCTATGTACGTATGTATGTATGTATGTATCTAATTATGTACGTATGTATTGTTTTTTATTTTTTAATTTTTGTATTAATGTAATTATTATTAATATTACATTTATAATTTTTTTATTATTATTATAATGGTAATTTTATGGTAATTATTATTTTTATTATCGTTGTATTTATTATTATTATTGTATTCATTATTATTATTATTATTATCATCATCCTTATCATTACTATAATTATTATCATTATTACAATCATCATTATGGTTATTATTATTATCGTTATATCATTATTGTTGTCATTATTATTATTACACTTATCATTATTATTATCATTATCACCATCATCATAATCATCAATATTACCATTATCATTATTGTTATTAATATTATTATTCTTACTATTATTATTATTATTATTTCAGATTAATATGCAAAGGAATGATAGTATTATCAGGAATTCATTTGACGCTTTTGTACCTATATCAACTACAATTTTTCCAGGAAAATCTTTTGCCTTCCTCTGTTACT
>SEYY01022885.1:97500-115000 GCA_009176605.1 Armadillidium nasatum | reverse complement strand
AGACTAAATCCCCCCTTAATCTGTAAAGCTCTTATTAGGTCTGCAGTATATATATTGTATGGATCTCACCGACACCGAACTCCCTAGTGCGGTAGAAGGTATGAATCTGGGGCAAATTGGGCTCCTGAAGTACCCAGTTCTACCAGTCAAACCTCTGATAGTAAAGGTATTAAGATAATTACTGCTGGTTGATATTATTATTATTCACTATATTATAATTATTTTTTTACTATTATTATTATTATTTTTATTGTTAGGTATTGTATACGGGTATGTTCTGGATAACTCTTCGTCAGTATGTTCAAGAGGTTCTGGAAACTGAGACAGGTCTTCCAGAGGCAGCCGCCCTTCAACCTTTTGCTGTTGCCGTTTCTACCACTAATTCGGGCCAGCCTATTTCCTCACTTATGCCGGATGGTATTATTATTATTATTATTATTATTATTATTATTATTATTATTATTATTATTATATTATTATTAAGATAGAATTTGTATATTTATGCTAGGTATATCATGTAAGTTTATATCTAGTCATTTTATTTTATCCTTCATTTTATAAGTTGATTGATTAAATAAAGATTAAAGATAAGACCTACAAAAAATCTAAAGCTAATTTTACAAAATTATTTTCAAAACAAATTCAAATTAATTGCCTTTAATGCGAAACGTTTTAATATGTTAAACTTTTTTAAAAAAAATAGTATTATATACTTTAAAACGATGAAGAAAAAGAAATAAGGAATGTTTTTTTTTTTTTTTTGATAAAAGAATAAAGATTATAAAAATTGATTAGAAAGTTTTTTTGAAAATTATTTATTAAAAGTATGGAATAAAATTTTGTATAAAAAATAGAAATTATGAAAATTGAATAGAAAAGTAATTTGAAAAATATGCATGAAGAAAATAAAATAAAAATAGAATATTATAAAATAGAGTAAAAGTTATGAAAATTGAATAGAAACTTTTGAAATATATGCATGAAAATTAAAGTAAAATATATTATTATATATAATTATACAAATTTTAAAATTTGAATAGAAAATTATTTTGAAACATATGCATAAAAAAAAAATAAAAAGAATATTACGTAAAATAATAGAAATTATAAAAATTTAATAGAAAATTATTTCAAAAAATATACATGAAAAATAAAATAAATATATTTTTATATAAAAAAATAAAAAAAATTTTTTATTTTTAAATATTTTAAAAAAAAAATAAAATAGAATATTACATAAAAAAAAAACAAATGAAAATAAAGTAGAAAATTATTTTAAAAAATATGTATAAAAAAATAAAATAGAATATTACATAAAAAAAATAAATTATAAAAATAAAGTAGAAAATTATTTCGAAAAATATGCATTCAAAATAAAATAAAATAAAATAGAATATTCCATAAAATAATAGAATTTACATATTATATTTGATAGATGCCTCAGTTGCACGTAGCCCTTTGATGGAGAAATTTGGGCAGTGGATACGAAGTCTGATGGTTAAATTTTGGATTTGGCTCGTGGCAATCAATCTCTTCGCCTTTGGTATTCATGGTTCTGAGGTGGTCATTTTTCGAATCATGTATATGGTCTTTTTTCTCATATTTTTAATTACCTTTCAAGTAAGTACATATTATTATTATTATTATCATTATCATTATCATTATCATTATCATTATCATTATTATTATCTTATCATTATCATTATCATTATCATTATCATTATCATTATCATTATATATATTATTATTATTATTATTATTATTATTATTATTATTATTATTATTATTATTATTATTATTATCATTATTAAAAAATCTTCATCAGTTATCGTACTCAGCTTGGAGGAAGTTTTTGTATGGTTTCTGGTTAACTGTGATTACCTACCAGATGCTTGTCCTGGTCTTAACGTATACATACCAGTTTGACAATTTTCCTCAGTACTGGGAAAATTACACTGGGATACCAATACAACTTCAGAATGATATAGGTTTAGTGGTATGTATATAAATTTATTTCTTTGATAAATTATATTATTATTATTATTATTATTATTATTATTATTATTATTATTATTATAGTATTAGTTATTATTAGTATGAATAATATTATCAATAGTAGTAATAGTTAGTATTGCTATTACTATTATTTGTATTAGTACTAGTATAATAATAATAATTACTATTTTTAAATAATTTTTTGATATTGTTGTAACATCAATAAAAATATATTTAATATTTTAATTTTATTACAATATATTTTTTACCTCATAAGGTATACGACACCGGACGCCTCTTTATAAAATTGATGACGCCAACTTTTTTTGTTATCGTTACCATAATTCAAGTTCATTATTTCCATAAGGATTTTTTAGAACTTTCTGATATCGAAAAGAAGTAAGTACAATTTTTAGTACCAGATATAGTACCAAATAAGGTACCAAAAATTAAGTTTTTAATACTAATTAAACAAATATGTAATAAATGTTATATAAATATCAAAAAGAAGTAAGTACTATTTTTAGTACCAGATATAGTACCAAATAAGGTACCAAAAATTAAGTTTTTAGTACTAATTAAACAAATATGTAATAAATGTTATATAAATGTAAAAAAGAAGTAAGTACTATTTTTAGTACCAGATAATAGTATCAAAATAAGGTACCAAAAATTAAGTTTGAAATACTAATTGAACAAACATGTTAAAAATAGCATTGAAAATTATCTATTTATTTGTTAATAATAATTACTATATATATAATTATTAATTAATTGAATATATATAATGATTAAATTATTATTTATTTTATTTAGGACAGAAATTACCCAGGAATCTCCAGAGAAAAAACTTCCTGAGGAAAAGAAAGTTTCAACTTGTCCAAACTTGCTCGATTCCTGCACACTTGAGGATATAAGAGGTAATAATAATAATAATAATAATAATAATAATAATAATAATAATAATAATAATAATAATAATAATAATAATAATAATAATAATAATAATAATAATAATAATAATAATAATAATAATAATAATAATAAAAAAAAAATTTTAAATATATTTTTATTTTATTTAATAATTATAATTAATAATTTTAATATAATAATTAATAATAATAATAATAATAATAATAATAATAATAATAATAATAATAATAATAATAATAATAATAATAATAATAATAATAATAATTTAAACTCTTTCAGACGTATTGTTATTTGTGGTCCAGAAAGTCGCAGGTCGGATGAGACATTTTATGGAGAGTGTAAGCGAGCTCACGTGGAGATTTTTAGAGATTCACATCATTAAAATTGTTTTGGGGTCTGTGATGATGTTAGCGTGTTATGATGTAAGTAGTGAAGTGTTGTGTATGATGTGTTATCATCTTTGTATTCAAGATACAAATGTAGGAAGAGTTTCTATATTTAAGTTAACTAATGATCAGACTTGTATTTAAAATGTTATTATGGTATCTAATTTTTACTCAGTGTATAGAAGTTGTGTATTTGTATCTTAATAAATCATACTTTAATTTAAAATAAATTTGTGTTCAAGATTGTATTCAGTGGATAATAACACTAATCTTATTCTGGGTTAATAGACTAACCAATTAGGTTAATAAGGTAACTTAACCTGATAGTCTACCTTAATTAACTATTCAAAAACTTGATTGTTTTTTTTCCTTTTTTAACACAATCGTTATAACACACAGGTATGTGCCTTTCACTGGATTTTTGCCTTACTTGCTGCTGTTGCCATACCTTGCAACCAACGTGTCCAGATCCTGATTTGCCGAGCTTGTGTCGTTATAACTTCGCTACTTCTCATAGTTCGTATGATATATCAGATTGAATATATAAATGAATATGGAATTGCATCAAACTGCTCGGTTAGTTAAAATAATTGGATATATATAATAAAAAAGGAGTATATTTGTAATACTGATCATATTTTATCATGTAATATATTTTAATTTACGTTATGGTAAAATGATATAGTTTTTAATGCAGCATATTTCCCAGTAAGAATATACTTAGTAGAACAGCCAGTAACCATATTGTTTTGGTAAAAATATTTTGGGAAGGAATGAGAAATTTATAGAAACTTAAAATGAAGAAATATATCCTACTTTTACATTTTATTAAAATAATTTTAATCTTAGGATTACCATAACTATTAATTTTTGAGTTTCATGGGGAGAGTACCATCCCTCCACTTCCTTTTCTAGGATCGAACACCCTCCTACTTCTCAGTCAATTATTTTAAATTTTGAAGATTTATTTAGAATTTCAGTATGTATTCCCTGAATAATTATAATACTATAATACAGTTTAATATAAAACCATATTAATATACTTTTTATATTGAAGGATAAATATCAATAATATTTATTTTACGAATTTACGAATATATTCCTCAACATAATATAAATATAATACAATATAATTCAATACAATTACGATATACGAATATATTTCCTAATACAATATAAATATAATACAATTTATTTAATATAATTACGATATGCGAATATATTTCCTAATTCAATATAAATATAATACAATATAATTACGATGTACTAATATATTCCCTAACACAATATAAATATAATTCAATATAGTTCAAAATAATTACGATATATGAATATATTGCGTAACACAATATGAATATGATACAATATAGTTCCATGTAATTACAATATAAAGATAATACAATATAGTTCAATATAATTACGATATACGAACATATTCCCTAATACAATACAATATAAATATAATATAATTTTTCCTAATTCAATGTAAATATAATACAATATAATTACAATATGCTAATATATTCCCTAACACAATATAAATATAATACAATATAGTTCTATATAATTACGATATACGAATGTATTCCTAACACAATATAGTTCAATATATTTACGATATAGGAATATATTCCCTAACACAATATAAATATACTACAATATAGTTCCATATAATTACGATATACGAATTTATTCCCTAATACAATGTAAATAAAATACAATACAGTATTAATGTTCTTTACTCCCGTGTCTGCAGGATGAATATCCCAACTCAACGTGGCCTTTGTATCCAAAAGACAATAACACGGCAAACACAGCTGTTTGGCTTGGACTCCACAAAGTTAAAAGCTTGTCCAAGTATCTGAAAGGCTATATTGGTGAGTATAAAAGATTATATTGGTGAGAATAAAAGGTTATATTGGTGAGTATAAAAGGTTATATTGGTGAGTATAAAAGGTTATATTGGTGAGAATAAAAGGTTATATTGGTGAGCATGAAAGGTTATATTGGTGAGTATAAAAGGTTATATTGGTGAGCATAAAGGGTTATGTTGGTGAGTATAAAAGGTTATATTGATGAGCATAAAAGGTTATATTGGTGAGTGTAAAGCAATACCTTTATGACAACTTTACATATGACCGGAATGCTATTTTAAATACTACTACTATTACTACTACTACTACTACTACTACTACTACTACTACTACTAATAATAATAATAATAATATAATAATAATAATAATAATAAGAATGAGAATAAAATTAATAATACTAATTTTACAATTAACAATAAAACTTTCATTATAACTGCTACTAACACATATGATAATGATAATAAAAATAATAATAAAAATGTTACTACTACTATTTCTTCAATTACTACTAATGCTTCTATAACTACTATTATTATTGCTACTACTAATATTACTATTATTACTACTACTACTACTACTACTACTACTACTACTACTACTACTACTACTACTACTACTACTACTACTACTACTACTAATAATAATAATAATAATAATAATAATAATAATAATAATAATTCCCTCAGGTATAATTGTAGTGATAACAATTCAGGCTGTAGTGATGATACGACAGGAATACCGGCGAATGGTGACGGGTCAACCACCCCCTCCTCCAGGAACCCTTTTCTCAAACATCACAAGAACATCTGCTGACGAAGGAATGTTGGAATGCATTAAATATCTATTCAATTATGGGTTCTTTAAATTTGGAGTTGAGGTATGTATGTATATATGTATGTATGTATGTATGTATGTATGTATGTATGACATAAACATATATGTTAAGCAACGTGGTTATTACTACCTGAATACCATATTTAAGGTAACATTTATTTCTGCCATTTATTAATATTTCTGTCCGCATACCTCCTCCATTGATGAGTATTCCTTTATTATGTATCATGAAAATAAAATAATGCCATAACATTATTAAACTATGATATAAACATATATGTACTAAAATCAATAGTTATTACTACCCGAATACTATATATAAGTAGTTTATTTTTGCCATTTACTGAGTTAAAAGATATATTTATTTATTTTTTTGTTTTAAAATTATTTATTTAGTTCTGACAATTTAATACTAATTTTAACTACTTTTTATAAACTTTGCGGTTTAAGAAATGTACTCCAATCTTTGTTATTATTATTATTATTATTATTATTATTATTATTATTATTATTATTATTATTATTATTATTATATTATTATATTATTTTTATTATTATTATCATAATTCTTACCATCAGTATTATGATTTTATTATTATTTTAATCATAATTCTTACAATTTATTATTATTTACTATATTATTATTATTATTATTATTATTATTATTATTATTATTATTATTATTATTATTATTATTATTTTTATTATTATTATTATCATAATTCTTACCATCAGTATTATGATTTATTATTATTATTTTAATCATAATTCTTACAATTAGTATTATGATTTACTATTATTATTATTATTATTATTATTATTATTATTATTATTATTATTATTATTATTATTATTATTATTATTACTATTTCAATTACATTTTTTTCTCTGATTTTTTTTTTCATTCTAATTTAACAGATATGTCTTATGAGCCTTGTAGGTGTAATTGGAACGAGGCTGGATTTATATTCCGTATTTTACACGGTTTGGTTGTGCTACTTCTTCAACAGGAGACGAGAAGAGATATACAAAGTGTGGCATTGGTTTATATATTTTATTACTTTTATGATTCCCATTCAGTATTTGATGTGCATTGGTATGCCACCGACCGTTTGTTTGGGTAAGTTGGGGTTTAATTAAAATTCTTTATAGTTTTATTATTTAGTTTAAAATATTCAAATCTTAGGGGTATTGCCATAGTATAAATAATGTATATATTTTATACTATATATATTTATACTGTGGTATTTACTTTTTCAATTATTACCAGGGTCCCTATGAAAGGTCAGACCAGTATTAATTAATTATTTATTACTTATTTTTATTATTCATTTTTAATTTTTATGATATTAATTAATTTTAGTATAAGAAAGCTTAATCAGATTTAATATTTGGAAGCGAATAATTGGTTCCCGGTTTGCTAGGCCAGAATTTATCATGTTTTCCTTTTGCAGATTACCCGTGGGCTGATCTTACCGAATTAAGAGAGTGGTTATTTTTCCCAGATTTCATAAAACCTCCCGAATCGTATAAAATAGTCAGTAAGTATTTAGTAACTTAAAAATCTGTAAGTTTTTTTTTTTTTTTTTTTTTTTTTACATTTTAAGGTCATTGACCTATTCAAGGAGGGAATTTCTTCCTGAACCTGCTCCTTTAAGCGCATGTTTTTTATAACACAAGGGCATTGCCCTATTCAATTAGGAGGGAACTTCAAGGGAAGTTTATTCCTGAACAGGCTCCTTCAAGCGTATATTTTTCATAACCCAAGGGCATTGCCCTATTCAAAGAGGGAGAACTTCCTAAGAAGTTTCTTCCTAAAGTCAACATGAGAGATCAAACCAGTACTTTACCTTTATGCCACGGCATGTTGTTCATTATCTTGTATCATATGTGAATCAGTTTTAACAAATACGTCCACAAACTTATTACTAATAATTTTCTTATTTAATTAATTTTAATATTACTAAATTTATTAAAATAATAGGAACTTAATGAGAAAGTAAATGTAATTACCTACTTGCTAGGTCACAATATATCTTACTACGAATCTGAGAAATATCCGAAATAATGTGTGGGGATTTTATAAGGGACATCCTCGTTCTTATAAACATCCGAACTGAGAGGTCAGATCCGGTAATATTTCTTGTCGGATCAAAATCTAGCTTTCATCATATTAAAAAGAAGGTATCCGAATCCGGACATCACTATTTTAAAATTACCTTGCTTAAACTCTGTATCCGGCTCTAAGCCTTTTTAATATATAGCAAAATATTTGTTTTATCCGCATCCAGCTTCGGCTAGATCCGGTACCGATTCCGGCTGTGGCTCTAGTTCCAGATCTGTAACCCTACTTATATCCACATTCGAATATTACTGAAATATCTGAAAGTTCACATCAGGACTATGTAATAAATAAATAAATAAATAAATAAATAAATAAAAAAATAAATAAAAATTATAATAATAATAATTAAATTTATTTATTTATTATATTTATTTATTTATTATAATCAGATGTTATATTTTTATATTTATATTTATTTCTTTAAAGTTATATTTTTTATTTATTCAATTATTTTATTTATTAAATTAATTATTAATTTTTATTTATTTCTATTTACATAATACAATAATTTATTTTTAATTTTTTATGTAAATATTCAAATATTAATTAAAATAATTATTTATCTATTTATTATTATTATTATTTTTTTTTTTTTTTTTTTTTTTTTTTTTTTTTTTTTTTTTTTTTTTTTTTTTTTTTTTTTTTTTTTTTTTTTTATTTAAATAATATATTTACTCAAAATTTTTTATTTCTTTATTGTACATAAATTTTTATTTATATTAATTTTTTCTTATTTATTTATTTATTGTTATTTTAATTATATTGCATTTTAATTTTTATTTATATTTATTTTTTTTTTTTTTTTTTTTTTTTTTTTTTTTTTTTTTTTTTTTTTTTTTTTTTTTTTTTTTTTTTTTTTTTTTTTTTTTTATTTTTTTTTTTTTTTTATTATATATTTATTATTTTTTAATTTATTTTATTTATTAAATTATTATATTATTTATTAATATTATTATTTATTTATATTTATTTAATATATTTATTTATTTATTTATATTATTTTTTTATATTATTTATTTTATTTTAATTTATTTATTTATTATTAAATATTATTGTATTCAAATTATTATTCAGATTTATTTGCCTAATTTATTTATTTATATATTTATTTATTGTTATTTTTATATTGTACTCAAATTATTATTCAGATTTATTTGCCTAATTTATTTATTTAGTTATTTATTTATTAATTTTATATTGTATTCAAATTTTTATTTCTATTTATTTTTTCTTCTTTTTACACAGCCGATTTTTGTCTTCTTGTTTTCGCTGTTTGTCAGCAAAAGGCTTTTGCGATCGAGTTCTCCGATGAAGCCGAAAGTTACGATGGAGGAAGTAATCACGAAATCGTATACGATGATATGACCAATCTAGTTAACCCGATTCCAGATTTTATTACATATAACAGGTTTGTTTTTAACCCAATTTGCCGATTTTATTACTTATAACAGATTTGCTTTAACACGACTGCCGATTCTATTTCTTATAACAGGTTTGGTTTAACCCAATCGCAGATTTTATTACTTATAACAGCCTTGCTTTAACCCGATTGACGATATTATTACTTATAGTTGGTTTTGTTTAATCCAATTGCCAATTTTATTTCTTATAAAAGGTTTGTTTTAACACGATTAACGATTCCATTAATTATAATAGGTTTGTTTGGTGGCAGTCTTAGTTCAATAAGGTTTTTTAGTCATCAAAAAAGTGTGCTTTAATATTATAACTATGCGCCCTCCTCAAAAAGGGCGTGAGTGGTAGAAAATGTTTAAAAAAATGTATATAACTTTTTTTCCTTTTTTTTTAATTTTTATTTTTATTTTTTACAGAACTGTTTTAGATAAAGTTAAAAGTGTTATATTTTTCTCTTCGTACTGGGTTACGCTGGCAGTGATGTTTTTGTCCGGAACAAACCGAACAACCTTGTTTGCCATGGGTTACGTCCTTTGTGCATTTGTATTCCTGTGGCAAGGGAATGAATTTTACCTCAGACCTTTGTCAACGATATTAAGACTGTAAGTTATATTCGATATATTCAAAGTTGATTTAATGAACTTAGTTTAGATTTAAACTAAATTTAAATTTAAACTTAGCCTTACTTTTATATTCGATATATTCAAAGTTGATTTAATGAACTAAAGATTTAATGAATTTAATGAACTTAGTTTACATTTAAACTAAGTTTAAATTTAAACTTAGCCTTACTTTTATATTCGATATATTCAAAGTTGATTTAATGAACTTAGTTTAGATTTAAACTAAGTTTAAATTTAAACTTAGGCTTGTTTTTATATTCGATATATTCAAAGTTGATCAATGAACTAATGATTTAACGAATTTAGTGAACTTAGTTCAGATTTAAACTGTTTAAATTTTAACCTAGCCTTACTTTTATATTCGATATATTCAAAGTAGATTTAATGAATTTAATGAACTTGGTTTAGATTTAAACTAAGATTAAATCTAAGCTTAACCTTACTTTTATTGTAGAACTTAATTAAAAATGTAACATACTATTAATTGTAAAGTTTCTGTAGTACAGTTTATATAAATAAAGTTTTAATATATTTTGTTACTGATTTTAAATCAATATAATTTAACAAATATTGGAGGTAAAAATTGACGACAATAATTGAAAAGTTAGTTAACACACTCACACATGCACACACACACACACACACACATATATATATATACATATATATATATATATATATATATATATATATATATATATATATATATATATATATATATATATATATATATATATATATATATATATATATATATATATATATATATATATATATATATATCACAGGTGGAACATTACTTATGGGTTACAATGTGACGGTAATTGTGGTGAAAACATTTCTCCAGTTACTTGGCTGCGTCTTTTTGGAACCTTTGGCCAAAAACGCCTGCTGGTTCGTCCAGCTCCTCAGCATCGCCTGCGTCAAGAAATTCGGCGACGAATCTGACGAAGAGATCGTAGCTCGTTAGTTATTATTATCATTATTATTATTAGTAGTAGTATTAGTATTATTATAGTTAATAGTATATGACCTACCCAATTTTGTATAATTATAATGTACACTCACTGAATAAAGATTTATGATTATTATTATTATTATTATTATTATTATTATGATATTATTATTATTATTATTATTAGTAGTAGTAGTAGTAGTAGTAGTAGAAGTATTATTATTATTATTATTATTATTATTATTATTATTTTTTATTATAGTAGTATAGGAGCTACTTAATATTGTAAAATTATAATGTACACTCACTGAAATAAAGAATTTATGATTATATTATTATTATTATTATTATTATTATTATTATTATTATTATTATTATTATTATTATTATTATTATTATTATTATTCGTTTGAAGGACTCGTCGATTATTGCGCAGTCCCAAAATCGGAAGCGGGACTTCTGTGGGACGGGATTTGCTTCGGGATTTCTCCTTTTCCAGAGACGTCTTTTCTCTTCCTTCTACTTCCAACATCTCGTTACGGAAATGAAAGCCCAGACTGAATTGGCATCCAGGTAATGTGGATATTACTATTACTACTACTACTACTTCTGATACTACTATTATTAATAATAATACTTATATTAAGGATTAAAAGTTTTCATTATTATTATTAGTAGTAATAAAAGTAGTGATAGTGATGGTAAGAGAAGAAATTGAGGTGTAGTTTATAATTTATTTATCTAAACAATAAATAAATAAATAAATAAATAAATAAATAAATAAATAAATAAAAAAGTACATAAAATGAAAATGAAAGATTTGTTGATTACTTTCAAGCATAGACTGAATTCTCACCGGCTTCGGCATCCAGCTCATAATTTTGCTCCGACACAGTTTAATATGTTGATCAACATATAAACAAACTAAATACATATTATTAATATGCTTTAGTAAATAGTCTATCAGATTCCAGTATCCGACATCCGAATCCGGCTCAGTTTAATATATTGTTGATGAACTTACAAATTAAAAACTTATTAATATACTTAGTAAATAGTCTATCCTGATTCCGACATCCGACATCCGACATCCTACATCCGACATGCGACAACCGACTTCGGCTCAGGTTATTATATTGTTGATGAACTTACAAACTGAAAACTAATTAATATGCTTAGGAAATAGGCAATCCGATTCCGGCATCGGACATCCGACATCCGACTTCAGCTCAATTTAAAATATTGGTGATGAAATTACAAACTAAAAACTTATTAATATGCATAGTAAATAGTCTATCCGGCATCCGACATCCGACATCTGACTCCGACATCCGACATCCGGCTCACTTTAATATATTGTTGATGAACTTACAAACTAAAAACATTATTAATATGCTTGCTAAATAGTCTATCCTTCTTCGGTATAATAGAGGAGCAGAATTGATCGCCGAACTCAACAGGAAAGAAATCGCCCTGCAACAAGCAGCAGCGAGGGAGGTCCTCAACAAAATAAAGGAAAAAATGGACCAAATAAAAGCTACCCAAAGGAAGATGTCTCAACAGGACATGACCTCCGCACCTCCTCCCCCACCAGAACATTATGAAGGTAAAGGTTTTTGGATATAGGTATTATTATTATTATTATTATTATTATTATTATTATTATTATTATTATTATTATTATTATTATTATTATTATTATTATTATTATTATTATTATTATTATTATTATTATTATTATTTATGACAGCAAACACCCTGGAGCAGTTTTCTAATGCAAGTAGTCCACTACCTTTGGAGCTTAGTACATCCCCTCTTCTTCCTCATGGTACAGTAGAATCAGGTCCCTCTCCGAGGGGAGCTAATAACCTTAGCGCTACTCCGGGGGCTCCTACACCATCTTCTGCCAACATGACCTTGTCTTTAGACGGGTATTTAGAGCCCACCAGGGTATCATTATCAACTCCCTATATTCCTCTACCTCAGCCGATCACTTCCCCGTCAGATGAATCGTTTCCAGTGTTCTCTCCTCCTCCCTACAGTACTATTAGGGAACGTCAGAGAGTATCCCGTAGGACATCGTCAGCCAGGAGAGGTAGTGACATTGGACCTCCGTGGTTGAGAGCTCAAATGCAAGATCAGTTAGAAAGGCATAGACCGTCCTACTCTACTATTTCCCCGGCTCTTTCTCATCATGCTTGTAAGTATATATATATATATATATATATATATATATATATATATATATATATATATATATATATATATATATATATATATATATATATATATATATATATATATATATATATATATATATATAGGTACTTTTCGTTTATAGGGGTTGTTGAAAAATTAGAAATTCAAAATCAACAAAAGCAGTTCAGCTTTACCGGTAATTTTACGTTAGAAATTTATAATAAATGCATTGCACACGTACACTTGTCCACGGGGGTCTTTATTCAGCACTTCAACCCTTGAGTAATGTGGGTTTTGTATTAAGAGTAGAATATATATATATATATATATATATATATATATATATATATATATATATATATATATATATATATATATATATATATATATATATATATATATATATATATATATATTCTATGCACTCTATAATGCTCATTTATGTGCTTGTCGTATATGGCTATGGAACTTAAATGAAACGACCCTTATAAATGAAAATCACCTATATATATATATATATATATATATATATATATATATATATATATATATATATATATATATATATATATATATATATATATATATATATATATATATATATATATATATATATATATATATATATATATAATGGTAGATTAACATTGTCGAAGAAAAATGCGTGTGGAACAAGCATATTTAATAAATAAATAAATAAATAAATAAATAAATAAATAAATAAATTAAATTATTTTACGAGAGAAATGTAAAACCTTTCTTATATTACCCCTTTAGCGTTAAGCAGTTCAGGACGATTATCTAGTTATGGAGTATCGTATTCGATATTTGAGAAGAAACCCGGACGCTATCGGAGTTCTTCTGCCCACGGTGTAATCGATAAAAGTCCTGTTGTGTTTCGCGTCTTGAATAGGAGAACATTTAAACGCAGATGGACGTTCCCTTGCACAGCGGTTCAAGAGTACGGTATTGCTCTAAATAAGATTTTATGCGATTTTTTTTTCTTTTGCTACTTTTCTTTGTGGTAAACTAATCTCTCTCTTTGGTCACTGCACGCTTTAAGACGATTTGTTTGGTGGTATTCTATTAAAGATACGATCGATTAATCGTATCAGAGTACGGTGATAATCGATAACTGTATTAAACTTACTTTTAAGTAAAGTAATATTGATTCTTTAATCGTATCGGAATAAGGTTATATCGATAACTGAATTAAACTTACTCTTATTAAATACTAATATTGATTAATTAATCGTATCAGAATAAGGTTATATCGATAGCTGTGCTAAACTAATACAATATTAGTCGTTCTTTATAATTAACATTAGTCAATTGGTGAAACTAATACATTAATTATAAGTACTAATTAGAAGCGTTCTTTATAATTAACAAGGTTTGCAACAAGATGACTAACAGAGTCAACTAAAATGGATTGCTTGTGTTAAATTAAACTACTAACAATGAATTATTTTACTAATATCGACTAACATTGAGATATGCTAAAAAATCAGGTGACTTAAGTAAATTATTGGTTAGTTATTTCTATTTTCTATCCCTCTAGCTAGTTTTCTAGCTCGAAAACTCAATTACCCCATAAAGTATAGGTCAAATTAATTCGGTTTCAAATGTAGTCTATAAAATAGTTGGGGTCTCTCCTCTAAACTCTTATAGCCTCTCCTCAATTCGTTAGAGCCACCCTCTAATTTTTGAAGTTCCTAGCCCAATCCTTAAAGCCCCTCGTCAATTCTTTGAGCCTCTCCCCCCCCTCCACCATTCTTTTCCTATTTTAAAGTTTAGAAGCTGTCAATCAATGTTTAGGACTCTAATACACACGTTTATGGCACTCAAAGATTTCGAACTTGCACTAATATATGCGTGTGTGTTCAATTTATCCTTTTTTTCATTCTCAAAGAATGCGGCACTTAAGCACAATATTGGCATCTCTTTATCTTTTACATATCTGACTGAAAAAAATATTAAATTAAAAAAAAAAAAAGATTAATTTAGTTTATATGTTAAAAAACAATAATGCCAAAACAAAATTGTTTCCTATAAGTTTATAATGACTTTTCGCGTCCAGACTCCGTTTCTCATCAGTTCTCTTGGATAATGAATACAACATATTGCATTTAAGCAGGCCAAGTTTTATCCCTATTAAGTTAACTCCCCATAAAAAATTGACATACTAAACCGCGACAGTTAGGATTATAGTGTAATTAAACTCCCTATAAAAAATTGACATACTAAACCGCGACAGTTAGGATTATAGTGTAATTAAACTCCCTATAAAAAATTGACATACTGAACCGCGACAGTTAGGATTATAGTGTAATTAAACTCCCTATAAAAAATTGACATACTGAACCGCGACAGTTAGGATTATAGTGTAATTAAACTCCCTATAAAAAATTGACATACTGAACCGCGACAGTTAGGATTATAGTGTAATTAAATTTTTAAAATACGTTTTGCAGAAAAACTCTGAAAATAAAACTGAATCATGGTTTTTAATCTTCATATCGACGCATCATTTTCGTGATAATGTTTTCCTTATATTGTTTGCAGAATTCAGAGTGTAAGCAAGTGCCATTGAACTGAAGTAGAAGGTAGACCTAATTAAGGCGGAAACTGATTCGGTATTTAGGGTCCAAAACAAGACAATGAGGCCAGAGCATTAAAAGTTTTATAACTACTCCAAACTCCTCATTTCATATACAAAAGCCCAATATAAATTTAAATTCCATATAATCCGTAAAGATATACTCGTTTTGCTCAGTTTAGATAGTTCATGTTTTCAGTGATAAGAATTTGAAAAAATGTCTCAAGCCTATTACAAGGCCTCAGTGATAAGAATTAGAGAAAATTTTTCAAACCTATTACAAGGCCTCAGTGATAAGTATTTGAAACAACGTTTCAACCCTATTACAAGGCTTCAGTGATAAGAATTTGACACAATGTTTCAAACCTATTACAAGGCCTCAGTGATAAGAATTTGAAATAACGTTTCAAACCTATTACAAGGCCTCAGTAATAAGAATTATGAAAAAACGTTTCAAACCTATTACAAGGCCTCAGTGATAAGAATTTGAAACAATGTTTCAATGCCTATTACAAGCTTTCAATGATAAGAATTTGACACAATGTTTCAAACCTATTACAAGGCCTCAGTGATAAGAATTTGAAACAACGTTTCAAACCTATTACAAGGCCTCAGTGATAAGAATTTGAAACAACGTTTCAAGCCTATTACAAGGCCTCAGTGATAAGTATCTGAAACAAAAAATGTTTCAAGCCTATTACAAGCTTTCAATGATAAGAATTTGACACAATGTTTCAAGCCTATTACAAGGCCTCAGTGATAAGAATTTGAAACAATTGATTGATTCTCTCCTTCCTGGATATCTGTCCACTAATTTTATCACTTGACTGCACACCAATACTAATTGATTTTTATATCTAATATTTACTAACTCGAAAAACATATTTGGCTTACACTTAAGCATGACTAATATAATTAACATTGAATGATAACATAACTGCATGGTAATCGGGAAGAAAACATTCAACTATTTTAGATTTATTTGGGAATGGTTTCGGAGAATGTTTGGGTTTTAAAAATACATACCATTGGTTGGTGAATACTTGATAATTTTTATTATCATTATCATTATCATTATCATTATCATTATCATTATCATTATTATTATTATTATTATTATTATTATTATTATTATTATTATTATTATTATTATTATTATTATTATTATTATTATTATTATTATCATTATCATTATTATTATTATTATTAGCTATTCGGTCGGGGGATTATTATATGTTTGAAGAATATGATGACGATGATAATACCATTCTGCCGATCGATTTAACTACTACAGCAACTTCTTCAGCGCCTGATGATGACCCATTAGGCATGACCTTTACTGAGGTATGTATGTGTATATATGCGTATGTATGTATGTATGTATGTATGTATATATGTATTATTATTATTATTATTATTATTATTATTATTATTATTATTATTATTATTATTATTGTTATTATTATTGTTATTATTATTATTATTATTATTATTATTATTATTATTATTATTATTATTGTTATTATTATTATTATTATTATTATTATTATTATTATTATTATTA
>SEYY01022885.1:85000-92500 GCA_009176605.1 Armadillidium nasatum | reverse complement strand
TATATATATATATAATATAAAAAATTTATTGAAAAATAATTTCATAATAAAATAGTTTCTGCTTAAATTAAAATGTTTAATGATAGAAATTGAAATAAAATGGTACACTAAATTATATCTATATTATTTTCTTATTTATTTATTTTATTTGTTTTACAAATAAATACTAAAAATAAAACATGATTTAAAACAATTATTATTATTATTATTATTATTATTATTATTATTATTATTATTATTATTATTATTATTATTTTTTAATATTAATTAACATATATATTAATATTTAACGAAGGAAACAGATGGGTTTAGTGCCATTCCTGTGGCACCTACAATATTATCCTCCTCACAAACAGATTGGCCCAGTTTGACCTTCGATGGCTCAGGGTAGGTTAAGCTATTATTATTATTATTATTATTATTATTATTATTATTATTATTATTATTATTATTATTATTATTATTATTATGGCAACTTTCAAATTTATTTATTTTAAAATAGTTGCTTTAATGTGACTACTACTACTACTACTACTACTGATGATAATAATAATAATAATAATAATAATAATAATAATAATAATAATAATAATAATAATAATAATAATAATAATAATAATAATAATAATTTTTAAAGAATATATTTACATTTGAAAAAAAAAAGATTTGCATTTCGCAGTGTATTTGTAATTAATTGTACTGTAATTAATTACTATTATTATTATTATTATTATTATTATTATTATTATTATTATTATTATTATTATTATTATTATTATTATTATTATTATTATAACTGTTTTAAATAAATCAATTAACATGAAGAGCCGAAAAGGAAAGTGATTCAAAGTTGGAAGGTGGGAGGGACTTGAGGCTTAGAGGGAGGGAAAACGCTAGGAGGGGCCTACATACAACCCATCAAGCGTTTGAAAATGTGCTAATCTATGGAAAGGAGAAGATAAGATTAAAATCGTTCCAGATTTTACAAAGTAAAGATCTTGTAAGCATGAGCATAGCGATGATGTTTAAGGTTAGAAAAATGGACAGAGTAGGAATTGAAAAACTGGGATAATCCGAGTTGCATGAACTCATCAAAGGAGGAGGTATTCGACAAGACAGTTCAGCTGGGAAATTGACATGACGAACAGCTTTAGAATCCATAGTTTCAGGAAGAACTGTACGAATAAAAGTACCACAGATTTGTAATGCGTACTCCATACAAGAGAGAACCACTTCCTAATACAGAGCAAGCTACAATAATGGAGTGAATAAGTCCTGAACCATTTATAGTTTTATTAGTGAAAGAGATAATATAAACCTTCAAAGAAAGATTTGGAGTACTAAATAGTCATAGCATTAAAGCAGAGGAAGGGTATAGCTTTGTGTATTCAAAGATGTTATAGTTGGATGAAAGATTATGTAGAGATGAAAAACGTGTCTACGCGGAATTTAAAATAATTATTTCTTTGACCCAGTTAGAAATACGAGAGGATCTGTGATCATTTGCTTTAGGATCATCATCCTTGACCTTAGTTATTTTAAAATAAATGGTTAATAGGGATGAAGCTATCTGCCTACGATTGAAAAGGTAATGAAGCAACAAACAGAAGCTATTTCTTTAATAAATTAAAAAAAAAAAAAAAAACAGTTGAAGAGTAGAACAGAACTCTGTTGAATACCACTATCGATAGATATAAAAGATGAACAGTGACTGTTTACAACTGAAATAGAACAGTCAGAAAGAATATAACAAAGTCAGTTATGGAAGGAAGGATAGATACCGAAAGAGGAAGTTTAAGATTCAAAACTTTGTACCCGATTCTATTGAAAGTTTATACACATAACTCTTGAGCAAAAGATTCACAGAATGCCGAACAACAGTAGATCAAGAGACAGAGAGAATGGAAAGAAGATCACCAGTTGAGGGTTCATCACAGAAACAATATTGACGTTCCAAGAAAAGATTAGTAGATTTGAGGACAAGTTCAGAAACTCTCTAAGGAACAAAAAGTTAGGAAGTTGAGAAGAGTTCTCTCTCTTTGACACAAGTTTAGTACGCTTCCAGCAGAAATGAAAAGTTTGAAGTTAATGACTGAGACGAAACAGAAAATATGCAAACTCTGAAGCACAAGTTTTAAGAACCATAGTAAGGATACCGTCAGAATCATACTCCTTCTAAGTGTTAAGCTCAGGGAGCGAACAGAAATTATATCTTTAGAGATATTACTTCAAATATTAGTGTCTAGGAGATACCATCTTTGTCACTGAATAGTGAAAGGGACGAGCCACTGAGAATTGGGGAGCAAAGGAAAGTTCCAGTCCACATTAACGCTCCAAATGTCTAACGATGGGCTTCTTTTACGTCTGCAGAATGGCGTGAAATCTCTCTAGAGTTTTAGGAAAGATCTGATGATGATATGTACTTGCAGGGAGATTTGTGAGATAAAACTACAGGTGAAGAAAAACTACACTGAAGCTAAAAAAAAAAGTTCTCCAAGAAACTAGTGGATCTAAATCACATGACAGGTGAAATTGTGTAAAAAAAAATGCAAAAGGAAAAACAAATTTAGTACTCAATTCTTTTATCATAAAAAAAACAAAAATTAATCCTTTCATTCATGTCCATTCGTTTTAACTTTTCATCTCTAATGATACGACCTATCATATCCAACCACTCACGGGTCGGGGGCGTTACCGAGTTTATGTCCAACACTTTTTCTATCTCTCCTACTTCTCTTTTCAGTGACAAACATAGTAAAGAGAGTCTTAGAGACGGGAAAGATAAAATAAAAGTAGTGAAAACGAAGAAAAAAGAAATAAATAAACAAAAGTGAGTACATACGCAAATATTATACATACACACAATTACGTACATGTGTGTATATTTGTGTATATATATGTTTGTATTGTAGTTTAACAATGTAGTGGGTATGTGTGTGTTGTTATGAAGCAAAATAGATTAAACCTAGTTTTAGAATGTATATATTAAGAGCATGATATATATTATATATATATATATATATATATATATATATATATATATATATATATATATATATATATATATATATATATATATATATATATATATATATATATATATATATATATATATATATATATATATATATATATATATATATATAATGCGTTAAGTAGAATGTAGAATATACTGTAGGTATTGTTGAAGAAATGCATGAAATTAATATATATTTTTTATATTAATACTCCCTCTCCCCCCCCCCCTCCCTAGCCCCTCCCTCATCTGCTTAAAAATGTCCTAAATCTCTCCTTAAATATACTATCTCCTAATTTTTCTTCTCTTCTCTTCTCCTGATGTAATAGGTACATTTATTAGTACCACCTACTAGTTTTCTAGTTATACCTACTAGTTTTCTACCTTTATTGTTTAAATAAAATACCTAAGTCCCCTGGCTTAATTAATTACCTTAATATATTTCCCTTCTTATAATCCAAGTATTATTTTATATATTCTTTTACCCGTCTTCCAATCCGGAATTGAAGATATCCCTGCAGTGAAAAGGTTGAAATAGTAATAGAGAAAGCCAGTGAAGATCTGTCCGACACTTCAGAAAGGAGTACCTCTAAATCTCTCCAGACTTCTGGGAAAGATTTGGAGAGTGGCGTGAAATCTCTCCAAACTTCAGTAACAGATTTGGAGAGTGGCGTGAAATCTCTCCAAACTTCTGAGAAAGATTTGGAAAGGGGCGTGAAATCTCTCCAGACTTCTGGGAAAGATTTGGAGAGTGGCGTGAAATCTCTCCAAACTTCTGAGAAAGATTTGGAGAGTGGCGTGAAATCTCTCCAGACTTCTGGGAAAGATTTGGAGAGTAACAAGGATACTGATGAGAGTTTAGAATCGGACCGCAGCTCTAAAAGACTTCTAAGCTCTAAGGACGAGTCGAAATATAGGTGTGCTTCTTGTGCCTTGTAGCTTGACTTCTGCTACAGTTTTTTTTAAACATTGATTTTTCCATTTTTTAATACTTATTATTATTATTTATTATTATTATTATTATTATTATTATTATTATTATTATTATTATTATTATTATTATTATTATTATTATTATTATTATTGCCATTATAATCATCTTCATCATTGCCATTGTTGCCGTAATTATCATGATTTTCAGTTTCATTATTATCACGAACATGGTCCTTATTATTATTATTATTATTATTATTATTATTATTATTATTATTATTATTATTATTATTATTATTATTATTATTATTATTATTATTATGGCTTCTGACACTGCATTATTCTATTTTGCTTTTACACTGCTTTAAAGGAAAATATTTGGTACTAGGTACCAAGTTCCATTTTAGTGGACAGCATTTGGTACTAGGTCCATATTAGTGGTGAACATTTGGTACTTGGTTCCAGGTCCATTTTAGTGGTGAACGTTTGGTACTAAGAACTACTTAAATTTGTGGTGACCATTTGGTACTAAGTACCGAGTTCACTTTAATGAATAGCATTTGGTACAAAGTACCAGGCCCATTTTAATTAATAGCATTTTGTATTTAGTGCCAGATCTATTTTAGTGGATAGTATTTGGTACTTGGTGCCAGGCTAATTTTAGTGGATAACATTTGGTACTAAGTGCCTGGTCCATTTTAGTGGATAGTATTTGATACTATCTTTCAAAAAGTGTCAGATCTATTTTAGTGGGTAGTATTTGGTACTTGGTGCCAGGCTAATTTTAGTGGATATCATTTGGTACTAAGTGCTGGTCCATTTTAGTGGATAACATTTGGTACTTGGTACCAGGTTAATTTTAGTGAATGGCATTTAGTACTAAAAGCCAGGTCCATTTTAGTGGATAGTATTTGATAGGTGCCATTTTAGTGGATAACATTTGGACTTGGTGCCAGGTTAATTTTAGTGGATGGCATCTAGTACTAAACGCCAGGTCCATTTTAGTGGATGGCATCTGGTACTAAGTACCAGGTCCATTTTAGTGGATGGCATTTGGTACTTGGTGCAAAGACTATTTTTTGTTTGCGTATTAAACCCTCAATGTAACTGGCTTCAATTTTTAACTCTTTTTATTATTTAAATAAAATGAAAATTATGCATTTATATTTTACATATTTTTTTTATTATTTATTTTTTATTTATTTATTTGATATTTTTTAGCGTTGATTTCTTTGAAATTCCTGAAGGTGAAAATGAGCCGCAGAAGGAGAGAAGTGTACCCATGAAATTTGCCGTTTCTATTTGGTACGTTTCTGGTACTTTTTGGTACGTTTCTGGTACTTTTGGTACGTTTATGGTACTCTCTTTGGTACATTTCTGGTACTCTTTGAAAGCCTTTTTTGGCATCGTAATTTTATTTATTTGTTTATTTATTTTTTTTGACTATTGATAGAGTAATAACAATCAAGTTTAAAATATGATACGCTAATTATTATTATTATTATTATTATTATTATTATTATTATTATTATTATTATTATTATTATTATTATTATTTATTTTTATTTATTTAGATTTGTTTTTAATTTTAAAAAATGCAGTAAATAATAATAATAATAATAATAATAATAATAATAATAATAATAATAATAATAATAATACTACTATACTAATACTAATAATAATAATAATAATAATAATAATAATAATAATAATAATAATAATAATATTTCAGGTATGCCATCATATCAAGGTCTGAGCTTGTATCATATATTATGATATTTGTTAACATGATTAAGAGTGCCAGTATATTGGCAATCCCACTGCCAATGATGGTCTTTCTGTGGGGATCGTTGAGTGTGCCAAGGCCCTCCAAAACGTTTTGGATCAGCGTCATTGGGTATACTGAGGTAGTTTATATAGACTATATATCATAAAAATGTTTCTAAATTAGTTCTAATATATAACATTTAAAGGATAATGAAATTGAAAATTTCGAACGTTTCGGACACAGGTAATCGTCATGATCAAGTGTCTATTTCAATTCGATTTCTTCCCTTGGAATCAAGAAGAAAGGCTTAACGCACCTTTTTGGGCTCCAAGAATCATTGGTGTTGAAAAGAAGGAGAGATACGCTGTATACGATTTAGCCCTTCTACTCGTTGTCTTCTTTCATAGGTTAGAGGTTCACAATTATTTATTTTTCTGTGTGAAACATTTTTCTAATGTCTTCAACTTTTTTATTAACTTTATTTAGTAGTAGTACCAAATTTAGTACTAACTTAGTAGTACTTTATGTACTAGTATAACTTTTATTTTCTTATATAGATTTATGTTGAAGAGTTTAGGGTTATGGAAGAAAAGTGAAGATTCCGATGATACCGAATGTACTACAAGTGAAGCTAGTGAAGAGGGTCAAGAGAGGTATTCAGCACCTTCTGAAGGTATTTCCCAATCTTCACCAAATGGATCTTCTTCTTCTAAATCTTCCTCTTCAAGTTATACTTTGAAAGAAGATGAGGAAGGAGAGAGATCTCCCTCTTCTAAAGAGATGTCTCTTATTTCGCATCATTCCGACGAATCTGGAGATGATGATAATACTCTGACGAAGGCAAGCTCAGTTGTGTCCTTTATTAAAGATAGTCCTCTGGCTTCATCTTCAGAAGATTCCGAGCCTTCTCAAACTAGAGATACGACTAGTGCTACCATCACCCCTTCTTCGACGAGTACATCTATTTTGATTCAAGGAAGGTTACCATTACAGATAAGCGATATTCATTATACAACTCCGTATATGGAATCTCACATTGACGATCTTGCTTCGGACAAAGAATCAACAGTAAGAAGATTCAGTGATATCTCATCTTTTTCATCTTTCGACCCGAAATCAACATTTTCCTCTCATAAATCACAGATCTATACGTCGCCAGTCAAGGAAAATGTTACGTACAGTCCTGAAGAAAGTACCCAGGAAAAGGATATCTAAGTCTAGTCAACAACCCTCTTTGGCGTCTTATCAAGAACCTTTGCATAATCCTACTCCTCCTGAACAGTCAGGTGAGAGAAAGTATCAGAAACATGGGAGAAATAGTTCTATATTATCGAACCAGATGGCGTGTTCCAGAAAGACGTCCCTAATGGTCGTTCCTGGACATAGGAGGCAACTTTCTGGAGGTTCTAGAGTATCCTTTCAAGAAGGTGCCACCCCTTCTTCAGATAGAAGACCTAGTCAATTTCGAAAGCAGTCTCTGGCTTCACATTCGGTGTACTCCGGAGCTTCTTCGGTGTCTGATTCATTTCATATTAATTGTCATAACATTAATTTTCAAAGACTAAAAGATATTAAAAGACCAAACATGGCCGATATTAAAGAAAATATGCACAAACTCCCTGGAATGGCTAAGGAACAGTGAGTATAAATTATTATTATTATTATTATTATTATTATTATTATTATTATTATTATTATTATTATTATTATTATTATTATTATTATTATTATTATTATCCCAATAACTTCTACGATTGCTGTTATTATTAATATTATTATT
>SEYY01022885.1:75000-82500 GCA_009176605.1 Armadillidium nasatum | reverse complement strand
ATGTAAGTACAGACACTGTGTGTTTGTTTGTTTGTTTGTGTGTGTGTGTGTGTGTTGTGTTTGTGTGTGTTTGTGTGTGTGTTTTGTATGTGCGAGTTGAAACAATCGGAAAAAGTAAAAATCGAAATATATAAATCATGCAAGAAGTTTAATTGTTATGTATTTTTTTGGTGCATTGACCTATTATTATTATTCATTATCATTATCATTATCATTATCATTATCATTATTATTATTATTATTATTATTATTATTATTATTATTATTATTATTATTATTATTATTATTATTATTATTATTATTAAAGGTTTATGTATATACCATTCCTATACGAACTTCGAACCTTGATGGATTGGATATGGACCAACACGAGCATGAATCTTAGTGACTGGATTAAGATGGAAGACATTTTTGTCCGCATATTCCTCCTGAAGGTAGGACAGCTTTAGGACAGCTTTGTCATTTCTTCGAAAAGTAGGACAGTAGGATAGTTTTGTGACTTTTGCTTAACGTTATTACTATTATGCCTTGTTATTACTAATCAACGAAGGTCAACCTTGTTATTTGCTAGTAAAAATCGGACAGTTTGGTCATTTCTTCTAAAAAGTTGGACAAAATTTTCATTCCTACTAAAGTTAGGATAGTTTAGTTACTCCTACTAAAAGTGAGGCAGCCATGTTACTACTGCTGAAAGGTAGGACAGCATTGTTATTCCAACTAAAGTTAAAAGGAGGAGAATTTTGTCATTCCTACTATAGGACAGTCTTGTTCTATTTTAAGGGAGAGCGATCTTGTTGTTCCTACTAAAGATAGGATAGCCTTATTACTTCTACTAATATAGATTATGGACAAAGGTTATATACCTTCTACAGGAGTAGGACTCTGCTCCTGGGTAATGAAGATTACCATAAAGAAACTAGTTGTACCGTAATATGTGGTAGTGAATATTTTTTTTTTTAAATGAAACGAATAATAATATTACTACTACTAATAATGATGATAATAATAATTAATGTTTCAGTGTGAGAGAAGAGCAGAAGAACAATACCCCCAAGGTAGGGGGGAAGGTAAAAGAAAACTTTTCAAATATGGACTCGGGGGTTGTGCCCTTTTTGGGGTTATTGCCCTTATATGGTTTCCTTTGGTCCTGTTCGCTCTTAGTAGCACCGTAGGACATCCTAACCCTCCTTATGAAGCGTCCTTGGAAATCACGATCGGGTCCTATGAACCTGTTTTTCAAATGAAAGCCCAACAACAGGACTTGTTCACGTAAGATATTATTTATTATCATTATTATTATTATTATTATTATTATTATTATTATTATTATTATTATTATTATTATTATTATTATTATTATTATCATCATCATAAGCCTCATACTCAGGGTATTGAACAATAATAAAAAATTTGAAAATTTAATTTTTTTTTTTTTTAAATGGCGAATATTTCTTAAAAAAATATATTGGTTTTCAAAGTCGTACTTATAAATTCAAATTATTGAATATTTTATGGTTTTAAATGTTACTTAATAATAATAATAATAATAATAATATAATAATAATAAATAATAATAATAATAATAATAATAATATAATGTTATTATTATTGTTATTATTATTATTATTATTATTATTATTATTATTATTATTATTATTATTATTATATTATTATATTATTATTTATTAAAAAAATAAATAATATTTTTGCGCTAATATTCAATTACGTAATTTTAAAGATCAAAATCGTACAGGAAATGCCAAATGTATATCTTTTTTTCAAATTTAAATTTTTTTCCTTTTTTATTTTTATTTTTACCAGTAATATGGCATTCATGTGGCATTCACGCTGAGCTTGGCATGCCAGTCTCAAGGTGAATGCCATATACATGCATGCGTGCTACCCGATAATTGTTTTTGAATACTTATGAATCAATGGAGTTAGACATACAAAACTTCACAAAGAATTTCAATCACACCTTCAGGTTTAGCTTTGGTGAAATCATATCGTCCATTTTTATTAAGACTGTTTTCTCACCTATGCCATATATATTACATATATTATGCTACATGTAATATATGACATATGACGTTAAATCATCTCGTCCATTTTTATTTTGACTTTTCTCACCTATGCCATATATCACATATGCTTCATGTGATATGTGACATGTGACATACAGCTCATGTACGAATGGGTTACTCGCTTAACGTTATTACCCAATTAATAAATATTTTATTATTTCAATAGTGTCGTGTGACAGGCCATTCAAATACCAAAAAGTTCATGAATCATATTTTTTTACAGTAATAATAATGCTAATAATAATAATAGTTTCTATTATTATTATTATTATTATTATTATTATTATTATTATTATTATTATTATTATTATTATTATTATTATTATTTATTTTATTTTTTATAGATTCTCTGTGCAAGATTGGGACAATTTTAATTATCACTATAGGACAGACAAAACTGCCCAGACATTCCTTAGTAATTATGATTACACTGATGTAGTTGTGGCTGAACTGAGTGGGAATTCCACAGCCACTTGGGTCATATCTCCTCCTGCTCAGGTGAGATTGAAATTACCAATTTTTCTGTTATATTTGTTTTGATCAAGTATTCGAACCGATATTTGATATTGGGGCAAAAGAGCATCACCATTATCATCATTATCGTTATCATTATCATTATCATTATCATCATCAGTATTAGCATCATCATCATCATCATCATCATCATCATCATCATCATCATCATCAATAGCAATATCAATATCAGAATTAGTTTCAAAATCAGTATCAATACCAGCATAAACATGAACAAGACATCAGGATGAACAGGAACATCAACATCAGCATGAACATCAACATAACACATCATGAACATTAATATTAGCAGAAGTATTAATAAAAGCAACACTACGTTAGAGTATTTGTGATCTGTTGTGAACCAGTAACCTCCAAATGGTAACTGTGGTAACTCTTGTGACTCTTTCATAAATTTCTTCTCCGTAAGCCTCTTCACCAAAATTATTCTTAACAAATCGCTGTCTACCGTGGCTCAAACGGTAGAGTGATTGACTCATGTGCTTGAGGATGCCGGTTCGATCCCACTTCGGGATCCTAGGTATATACTACCTAGAAAAGTTCCTCTTCTAGAATAGGGCAATGCCCGTGAGATGTGAATTTTTTATATAAAATAAAAACAAAATAATTAATATAAAATAAAAACAAAAAATTAAAATAAGGAAGCAATAATATCAAAGAAATTTTGAAAATTATTTGCAGAAATAAAAAATTACAACTAAAAATTTTCGGATATGAAAAACTATTTAAAAATTTCGAAACCTTAGAAATTAAAATATTAAAATTAGAAGATCTTAAATATAATGAGAGAGATTCTAAAGACAGGATAATGGTTCACACCCCAATGTATATTAGAGCTTTACCAGTAAGTGATGACTATTAATCATAATATTATTTATATGCAATTTCTTTTTCTTTTCTTAATTTAAAAGGTTTATTTTTCATTTTAATTTTTACTATTTAATTTTTTTTTTATCAGAGTAACATGATTGATGATTTAATAAGTCCTCACCCTCTTAAAGTGAAAATTAAATGGAGTTTGAAGAGAAAGTCTAACAGTCCCGACGTTGCCCCAGAGTGTACTGAGGAGAAAGAGAGAGTTATAGATGCATTAACAGGTAAGATTTTGGATTTCTTTTTAAAGGAAAGTTATCGCGAAGTTACTGGATCGATGTTTTGAAACATTTTCTAAATAAATATATTGAATTTTTGGAATGTTTGAGGCAGAGAAAATTATATATTAGGGTGTTTTCGTATGGGTTCATCGTATGTCATCCGATGACAATGTATGAAGTAACCTACTTTTAAGTCACGATTTGAAAAGTAGTGACGTCAGGTGTTTTCGTGTGGGCTCATCGTATGTCATCCGATGACAAAGTATGAGCTAACCTATTTTTAAGTCACGATTCCAAAAGTAGTGACGTCAGGATGATTCTGAGCAATGACATCATTTTATGATTAATTGCTCATCCTCTACACACGACCATAGCTCGCTCTGACTCCCTAGAGTAGGCTAACCTACCTTTTATTTACAAGCAATGATCGCTGATTCTGGAAATGCTTTAGTAACACAAGAACTTCTTTGTTGATCAAATTAAAATTTATCCGAAGGGTCTCATTGATATATGTTATTATTTGCTAAGCACCCATCAATCGGTGAAAGCCATATCCCTAATATCTATATTGTTTTATATACTAATTATAAACACACACAGGAAACGCAACCACGGTTTTTACTGGTAATCACTTGGAGAGATATTGCGAACTTGGGGATCTTCTGAGTATAAAATTTGTCAATAGATATGATAATTTTAAAGTAAATATCCTGGAACTTGAGAAGTCTGTTTACCTGAAGGAGAATGGATAAATTAGGACAAAGATAAAGTTTCTATTATATTTTGAGAAGGATAACTTGAACTTTGCAGAGGTTTAGTAAAACTTTGTACATAAATTAAATAATAAATTTTGAAGAAATTGATTGAATTTCGGTATTTTAGGGGGTGGGGTGAGGGGAGGAGATCTTTATATATATATAAAAAAAAAGTTATCTAATCAAATAGTATAAAAACTTTATTTACAAATTTACATTTATAATTGAAATCATTATTTATTAATAATTAGTATAATTGATTTTAATTGCTAAGACAGAAAAAATAATGTTTGCAAAGTAGATTTGGCAAATTTTCTTCTCTCGTCAAGGGTTGCCAATCACTACCACACATTAAAACCCTGTATAAACTGTTTGAATAGACAATACTTATACATATCGACTCTTGACTTCGGAGAGGAAGAAAAATATTGCCAAAATGATTATATATAAGCTTAATGATCATTTTTTGAAGAAATTGATAAATAATCATTTTTTTGTGACTAAAATGAATTATAATGATAGGTAGTTAACCCAAAGTTGTTGTTGTTTTTTTTTTAATTTTTTAATTTTTTTTGGTTTTTTATTTATTTATTTTTTTTAAAGTAGAAATTTGACATTATTTTGTTGCATATTTCTGTGGACATTTGAGTCTATTTGATATCATTATGTGAACATACTAATAATTTTGTATATATATATATATATATATATATATATATATATATATATATATATATATATATATATATATATATATATATATATATATATATATATATATATATATATATATATATATATATGTAGAAGACGGCAAGGTAAACCCAATTAGGACACGGCTGGCAAACATCTTAAATGGGAGTCTGCATCTTAATCCTGTTACGATTCCAGACCTGCTTCCGAAATTCCTGAAGGTCACCAACAAAGGACAAGCCTCTTATGTGAAGCAACTTGCTAGTAAGTTATGATGGCCTTTCGGTAATAATTTTATGCCGTATATTGGTGTAACTTAAAATGGCAACGTTTTTGTATGAAACTCCTCCCATATTTGTTCGGATTATTAGAAATTGAAAAAATTGATTTTTTTTGGGAGGGGATTTGAGGAGCAGTAATATTATTTGGTAAACTTTTTTTTTAATATTTTAATTCTAAAGTTTCGTGTTATATATATATATATATATATATATATATATATATATATATATATATATATATATATATATATATATATATATATATATATATATATATATATATATATATATATATATATATATAGGCGAAAAGGACGGCTTTGTGGACCTAAACTTCACCCTCCAGTCTGACGGGTTTCAAAGCCTCTCCTCGACACAAGAATGGTGGGAGGTGGAGGAGGACTGTTCGAAGGGGAACTTCAGGTGGCTCCCGAGGGACAAGCCCTGCAGATTTCTTACTCTTTACACCTTCAATGATAAATCTTTTCCCTGAGGGCTTGTCTTTTATATCTGGAGGAGGGTCTGTATTTATTATTTAAATTATTATTTTTATTATTATTATTAATTTATTTATTATTATTATTATTATTATTTATTTATTTATTATTATTATTATTATTATTATTATTATTATTATTATTATTATTATTATTATTATTATTATTATTATTATATTATTATTATTATTATTATTATTATTATTATTATTATTATTATTATTATTATTATTATTATTATTATTATTATTATTATTATTATTATTATTATTATTATTATTATTATTTATTAGTATCGTGGGGATGTATACAACAATCGTATTGCTGGTTAGCAAAATGCTCCGAATTCACTTTGCAGGAGTATCTTCAACAATAATGTTTGATGACATGCCAAACGTTGACAGGTTATTACAGGTAAGCAATAATAATAATAATAATAATAATAATAATAATAATAATAATAATAATAATAATAATAATAAGTTATATAAATTAATATTTTTTTATAATATATATATATTATATATATATATATATATATATATATATATATATATATATATATATATATATATATATATATATATATATATATATATATATATATGTAAGCTATGCTTGGACATATATTTGGTTCGGGAAAGTGGCGAACTTGAATTAGAAGAAGATCTATTCGCCAAACTGATCTTCCTGTTCCGATCTCCTGAAACCCTGATCAAGTGGACACGTCCGAAGGAGGAAGAAACTCCTGAACAGGAGGAACCACAAGGAGAAATCCAGTAAACATCTTCAGGAGGTGTTTTAAGGACGTAATTGTTATTACGAAGTCAAGAATTAAAATGATGCGTTTTTAAAAATGACTATTTTTTTGGTGGGGAAATTGACCTTATGTTAATGAACCTTTTTTTGGTTGACCTTATGTAAATGACCTTTTTATTTGGAAGTGACCTTGTCTATAGGAACTGTTAATTGACCTTGTAGATTTAATATTGTTACGTTAATAATATTATATACGATATAAGAGAATGATATTTTAAGAGTATATGAAAAAATCTTATGTAAAATATATGATTTAAATAATATGAACATTTTAATTTATAAAAAATTTAACAAATAATAAATTATAATATTAAATTATCATTTTAAATTATATATAAATTATATAAATTATATATAATATATATAATATATATATAAATATATATATATATATATATATATAATATATATATATATATATATATATATATATATATATATATATATATATATATATATATATATATATATATATATATATATATATATATATATATATATATATATATATATATATATATATATATATATATATATATATATATATATATATATATATATAAAATTTTACCTATATAGGATAATTAGGGTAAATTAAACGAGTAACGAAAAAATACCCTAAATTTAGGGGGAAATATTCAAAGTAATTTTAATGTATTTTTAGAGTATTTAAAATAATATTTAAATAAAAAATAAATGATTTTAAAAAAAAAATATATATATATATATATATATATATATAT
>SEYY01022885.1:47500-50000 GCA_009176605.1 Armadillidium nasatum | reverse complement strand
TATTATTATTATTATTATTATTATTATTATTATTATTATTATTATTATTATTATTATTATTATTATTATTATTATTATTATTATTATTATTATTATTATTATTATTGAAAGCCAATTTTGATTTTTCAACTAAATGTAAGAATGATGAAAGTTTATTTTCCCTTTAAGTGATTAAAATTTAAAGTTTTTGAAGTAAAAGTCGAAAATAATATTTCCTGTTCGACAGGTGTTCTTTATCATGTTTTTAAAATCCCTTTGATCCATTCGAAGCTGAAATAACTCGGATCGAATACTCCTTATTGCAAATTCCTTTTGAAAAGGAATTGTTAAATGTACGGAGTGCTGCAGGAGTGGGAAGGTCATTATTATCGAAAGTGAAAGGATAGAGTCATTGTAAATATAAATATTTAGTGACACGTGTAGATTATCAAATGGTTTCCGAAATAGGTGCTTTAATATTAATATTAATGGAAAAAAGGCAGGGGATTAAAGCTTTGTTGCTTCACAGCAATGGTGATTTTATTTATGGTTTTTTTTGTGAAGTAACAATAGGTTGATTTATTGCTTTTTTCATTAATTTAATATTAAAGTAGTTCTTTATCTCAAATTATTTGGAATTTAACATTTATGTAAATAAACATTTTTGAATACAGTAACATTTTCTTTCATTGCCTGGAAAATCGATCTTTCCTTCTGAAACACCCTGTACATTTCTTTTAAAAAAAATATTTAAATTTCATTTTTACCCTAAAAAAAATTTATTGTGAAATTACTTTTACTTATTTTATAAGTGAAGCTCAAAAATTCATATTTTTCATTCTTTTGTTGTAATATATTTTACCATTTTAAAATAACATTTTAACAAAAATATATAAGTGAAGCTCAAAAATTCCAATTTTTCATTCTTTTTTGGTAATATATTTTACCATTTTAAAATTACATTTTTACAAAAATATATAAAATTTATATCCATTGTTGAAACGTGTGAAGCTAAAAAATGTTTCGTATTCCTTCTTTTTATTCATTTCAATATTTCTCATGAAATAAATTTAAAAAAAAAACAGGCTTTTAATAAATCGATATATAAAGTAGAATTTTTTTAACTGATTATATCGCACACATTTTAGACCTTGTAAAGATAGAGAAAGTAGGTCTTATTTTTTTATTATTCTCGAAACTTGGTCAAGGTTTTTCCAACTCTACTTATCACGTATTAAAACTTTTTTTTTATGGTTCTTTCCGGTTAGGTGGCCCGTTTTATTTTCTAATGAAATTTTACCTAAATATTGATTATTCACAAATTATAAAAAAGGAAATTATTTCCAAGAAGAAATAACTAATCCTAACCTAACGTAGACCTAATATAACATAATCTAAACTAGCGTTTCCCAAACCAGGGTTCACATGAATCCCCAGAGGCCAACATGGACCCCAGGGGCCCACATGGACCCCAGGGGACTACATGAACCCCAGGGGACCACATGGACCCCAGGAGACCCATGGACCTCCAAGGAACCACATAAGCTTTGAGGGGGTCCCCAAGGAAAAAATATTATTACGGGGGGTCCATAATAGGGGGGTCCACATACATAAAGTTAAAACTCAAGGGATCCACAGGCCAAAAGAATGTTGGGAACCACTGATCAAAACTAACAACCTAACATCTCTTAAAATAAAACCCTAATTTCTAAATCTATAATTATTTAAATAATTTTACCAGCTGAATCCCTCAAACCCCATACCCATATTAAAATAAAGTCTTGTAACCCCCAAAATTCCAAGAAAATACATTTAAAGTATCCCTATACAAGCAACACATTTTATCTTGGGATGAGTTGGACTTTCCCCATCATTTTCACTTCTTTCCACGTCACTATCCAGCAATATATATACAGTATATATATATATATTTATTTAAAATTTTATAATATATTTTCAATTTAATAGAAAAAAATTAATAAAAATTTGCACAAGATAAAGGAAAATATTAGAAAATATCAAATATATTGAAGGCATAAAAAAATAAAACATATCGTATAAAGAAAATGGAAAAAATATTTTAAATATGAAATATATTATTGAAAATATAGAAAAAATATAGAAAAATATAGAATATTATTATGGAGAAGATATAAACTGGAATAGAAGATATATATAAAATTATTATTGTTGCAAAAGATATAATATAGGAAAGGTAATTATTATGGAAGATATAGAAAAATCTTGGAAAATGTAAGATAATATTATAGAAGACGTTAAAATATCAGGTTATAGAAAATATATAGAAAATAGTAAAATAGATTTTGAAAAATTACAGAGAATATTAAAAAAAATTTACAAAGATAGAATATCTTATAGATAAGATAGGAAAATACTATATAAGAAATTAAAATGGTTTTGTTTCTATTAAAATATGCAGAATATATAAAATAAAATATAAAAATATAGAAGAGTATAGAAAATTGAAGAATACGTTTTATAATAGGCAACAAAAATATCA
>SEYY01022885.1:40000-42500 GCA_009176605.1 Armadillidium nasatum | reverse complement strand
ATATATATATATATATATATATATATATATATATATATATATATATATATATATATATATATATATATAATATATATATGTTAATGTAAATTTAATATCCATACATTACCATAACAATGTGTAAATGTGTAACTGTATGTATATATAGGCATGCCTCCATAAAATCTTACGAGTAAATCTAAAAGCATATAAAAGTATACATGTTTTGATATACATACGAGCGTATATTACTGTATAAATGTTGTGTAAATCTAAAAAATATTAAAAGGGTACATGCTTTTTACATTCATGTATGCACATAATTAGTGTACATAATCTTCATAATACATACATATATATATATATATATATATATATATATATATATATATATATATATATATATATATATATATATAATATTATATAATATATATATATATATATATATATATATATATATATATATATATATATATATATATATATATATATATATATATATATATATATATATATATATATATATATATATATATATATATATATATATATATATATATATACGTTTAATTAAAGTCTGTTTAAAATTAGGGGGAAAAAACCATTTAAATGTAAATGTTTCAGTTTTGTAATTCAATTTTTTTTTTTTTAAATCTAGTTCAAGGCCGTTCGTTTAAAAATAAAAATTCTTAATAAAGTATTTAAATAAAAAACATGATCAATGTCAATCATAACACTACTACTTCTACTACTAATAATAATTATAATAGAAATAATAATAAAAGTAATAATAATATAATAATAATAATATATAATAATAATAATAATAATAATAATAATAATAATAATAATAATAATAATAATAATAATAATAATAATAATAATAATAATAATAATAATAATAATAATAATAATAATAATAATAATAATAATAATAAAATAATAATAATAAATAATAATAATAATAATAATAATAATAATAATAAAATAATAATAAATAATAATAATAATAATAATAATAATAATAATAAATAATAAAATAATAATAATAAAATAATAATAATATAATAAATAATATATAAAATATATATATATATATATAATATATATATATATATATATATATATATATATATATATATATATATATATATATATATATATATATATATATATATATATATATATATATATATATATATATATATAAAGAGTTTTTTTTTTTTTTTTTTTTTTTAATTTTTTTATTTTTTTTTTTTTTTAAGTTTACAAAAAAAAAAAAAAAAAAAAAAAAAAAAAAAAGTTTCCAAAATTCTAATGTATTACAAGGTTCAGCGGGCGCAATGCATTAAAAAATCTTTATAACCTCATTAAGGTTTTTTTTTTTTTTAAACCACTTTCCCTATGACTCAATTTAGCCATAAAATCGCTAAAACTCCTAAAAGGTTTTCCCAAAAAAATTTCGATGACTAAGCATTAAGACACGAACTCTTTCCGCGAAATAATTGAACGTATAATTCTTTTTTTTTTTTTTTCTTTTTATTAACCACCGTAATTATGGATAAGAAAAGCTACGATAGTGGTTGGCTAATATTAAGAAAATTAAAATGGATTTCTTTTTCGTGTTTTTTATTGCAATAAGAGTGTGCTTTAAAATTTTATCTTTTTTTAAATTTTTTTTTTTTATATATATATAAATCTTTTTCGCCTCTTGACTCCGAAGAAATTTGATTACAAAATATTCTACTTCAGAGAATCATCGAAGAATTCAGGAAATCAAGTTCTCCCGAAGCTTCTGAAAAACACGAAGAAGGAGGAAGCAAAAACTCTGCAGAAGAAACACCAATATCGAATGAAACCGCAAGTATAAACCCAAATACTAATTTTGCTTCAGAAAACAATGATACTCCATCCTCCGCTGGTTCATTAATAAATCCAAATAATGCTGATTCATCAAAAGACTCGGGTAAAACTAATAATTATAATAAGTCTGACAGTACTAAAGAATCCAAACCGAACAAACCACGTAAATCTCAAAGTTCAAAAGACTATTACCTTTTCAAAAACGCAAACTTTAACCCTGATACTGAAGCTAACGACACAGTAGCAGGACAAGGAGCAATCCCTAAACGAAGGGGGAGTTCTTCTCCTTCTCAGCATGATAATAATGATAATAAATCACGTGGTAAAGGAATACCTTTATTTGGTGGTGAATACATTGTTGTGAATGATGAGCTGAATCGTAATAATGAGATAGAAATAGCCACTTGGAATAGAGAGGGTCTATTAACTTTACCCCATAGCGAGACAAATTTAACCGATACAAAAAATAGTAAAGAGACAAAAAATAAATCTAAAACACTCTTCCTTCCTCGAATTTTTACTCGCTACTCAGACGACTCTATGAAAATAAAATCTCCATTAGAAAGCAGACTTTCGTCTGCTGAAAAGGAGCAACAACTCCTGAATGTCGGTGGAAGGAAAACAAATCATCCTAATACTAAACATAAAATCAATG
>SEYY01022885.1:20000-30000 GCA_009176605.1 Armadillidium nasatum | reverse complement strand
TATTATTATTATATTATTATATTATTATTATTATTATTATTATTATTATTATTATTATTATTATTATTAGTAGTAGTAGTAGTAGTAGTAGTAGTAGTAGTAGTATTGTTATTATTATTATTATTAATATTACTATTATTATTGTTATTGTTTTTATTATTGGTATTATTATTATTATTAGCAGCAGTTGTAGCAGTAGTGGTTGTTTTAATTTTTTACAATTATATTAATTATAATTATTATTATTATTATTATTATTATTATTATTATTATTATTATTATTATTATTATTATTATTATTATTATATTATTATTATTTATTATAAATATAATTATAATTATTATTATGTATTATAATTATTAATATTATTTATTATTAATAGTAGTAGTATTAATATATTATCATTATTATTATTATTATTTAGAAATGATAATATATATTTTCGGTAAATTTTATTTCTCAGAATTATTTTAAAATTGTATTAATATTAAAAAAAAAAATTTACATTATTTTGATGTTAAAATTTTCCCAAAATTTTATTTTTAAGTAAAATTTTTCGTTATTTATTTTTTAAAAATTTTAATAATAAAATATTAAAAAAAAAAATATTAATATATATTTCCACCTTTTTTTTAAAATTTAAAATGAAAAAGAAAAAAGGAAAAAATTTCCCCTATATTAGTATTACAAAATAACTTTTTTTAATTAATTTTTTTTTTTTTCACATAAAAAATTCACTTCTCACGGGCACTGCCCTATTCGAGATGAGGAACCTTTCTTGGTAATATTTACCTAAGATCCCCAAGTGGGATCGAACCGGCGCCCTCAAGCATACGAGTCAATCACTCTACCGTTTGAACCACGGTAGACGTCATAAAAAAAAAAAAAAAAAAAAAAAATAAATAAATAAATAAATAAATAAATAAATAAATAAATAAATAAATAAATAAATAAATAAATAAATAAATAAATTTTTCTAAACAATTTAAATAACTTCCTTATCCGACTAATAGGCCTAAATATAACCGGAGCTAATATCCGGATATGGATACACGACAAAGATCTTCCGAAGCTCGAACAGATTGTTTGGGATGGTCAAGGTCATCGCCTTCTCAACGAAACCAGCAACAATGCCAAAGTTCGACAATTTCTTCACTTAGTGCCAAGATTAATGGTAATTATTAATTAATTAATCAATTAGTAATTAATTAGTAATTAAAATACAAAAAAATATTACTGATATTAAATAATAATTATTAAATTAAAAAATATGAATGATTTTTAACTGGTAACTTTTTAGCTGAAAAAATTATTATTTACTAATTAATTAATCAATTAGCAATTAATTAGTAATTAAAATAAAAAATAATATTACTGATATTAAATAATAATAATTAAATAAAAAAATATGTATGATCTTAACGGGTAATTTTTAGCTGAAAAAAATTAGTAATTGTAAATAATTAAAATTTCAATTAGTAATTAGTTAAATAAATTGCAATTATTATCAGAACTAATAAATAATTAACAAATTAAAATTGCAATTATTAATTAAATAAAAATAATTACAATTAGTTCTTTAAGTAATAATAAATAATTAAGGAATTGCAATTATTAATTAATTTCAAATATTTACAATTAATAATTATAATTAATAATTATTATAAAGTAATATAAACATTATTTAATATTTTAATATAATAATATATAATAATAGATAATAATAATAATAATAATAATAATAATAATAATAATAATAATAATAATAATAATGATAATGATAATGATAATAATAATAATAATAATAATAATAATAATAATAATAATAATTAAATATTTAGTAACATTTAATATTATTATCATTATTATTATTATTATTATTATTATTATTATTATTATTATTAATTTTAAAAATATTTTAAGAGATTTTATCTAAATCATGGAAACTATTATGGAATCATTACAACATAGCAACTATTACATTACGGTGACATAGCAACATTGTATTTATTAAATTATGGCAACATGGCCAAATTGTAACTATCACATTACGTAAACATGACAACATTGTAACTATTACAATAACAACATGTCAACATAGCAACTATTAAATTATGGCAATATTAAGTCAATAAATTAATTAATGTAATCAATAAATATTCCTAGATAATTTCAGATGTTGGTTGGTTGTATGTTTTTGTGACATGAGTAGTTTGCATATATATATATATATATATATATATATATATATATATATATATATATATATATATATATATATATATATATATATATATATATATATATATATATATATATATATATATATATATATATATATATATATATATATATATATATATATATATATATATTACAAAAATAAAAGAGATCCATCAAGCTGCCATTAGTGGGGACCTTGATACTATAGAAGCGAAAGTGGACCAACCAGAAATGCTTCTGGCTAAGGACCAAAATGGACTCAACCCACTTCATAGGGTGTGTATACGTTACCAAGCCCTAATTTTTTTTTTTAACACTTCAAAAATTGTCCCAACGAATCGTTGGGACAAGTGGCAAAAATGTCCCAACAAATTGTTTTCAGTCATTTTATTGTTAAAAAATAAATTGATGGAGCGACTCTCTTATGCTTAACATGTCTTTTCTCCATTGAAAATTTTGTTGGGACATTTTTGTCACTTGTCCCAACGATTCGTTGGGACAAATTTTGCAAGTGTAAGATTCTGGTAGCGAAAAAAAACCTACTTCACAGGGTATGGAAACGTTACTAAATCTTATTTTGTATTGGGAAATTTTTTGGTAATTTTTTGGCCATTTTTTGGCAATTTTAAAAAAATAAATTTTAAAATTATTCTTTTTAATTTAAATTTTAATTTTTTTATTGAAAAATTTTTGGTATGGGAATAAAATTAAATTTTTAAATTATTTTTTATTTATAACAAACTTTCATTTTTCTTATTAGTAAGTTTTTGGAAATTGGAGTAAACTTTTTAAAATTAAATTTAAATTTTATTTTTTCTTTTTAAAATATTAATTTAAAGATTTTAAATTTTAATTTGTAAAATTTGAATTTGAAAGATTAACGTATTCGTCTATTAATTTTTTTTTTTTAAAAAAGCTAAAATTTTATTATAAAATTTTAATAAAATTAATTTATTTAATTTAATTTTTAATTTTAATTTTTAATTTTTTTGAATTTTTTTTTTAAAATTTAAAAAAAAAAAATTAAAATTAAAAAAAAAAAAAAATAATAAAATTAAAATAATTATTTAAATTTAACCCGAAATTTAAAAGACGTAAATAATATTTTAAATATTTTAAATTTTAAATATTAAATTTTTTAAAAAATAAATTTTAAATTTAAGTTTTACACAAAATATTTATATTAAAAAATATTCATAATAATTTAAATTTCTGATAAAATATTAAAAAAAAAATATAATAATAAAAAAAAAAAAAAAAAAAAAAAAAAAAAAAAAAAAAAAAAAAAAAAAAAAAAAAAAAATAAATTAAAATAATAAAAATTTATTTTTAAATATTATTAATATTATAATGAAATAATAATAATATAAAAAATAAATAAATAAAATAAAAAAAAAATAAAAAAAAATAATATATAAATATATATAATAATATAAATATATATATATATATATATATATATATATATATATATATATATATATATATATATATATATATATATATATATATATATATATATATATATATATATATATATATATATATATATATATATATATATATATATATATATATATATATATATATATATATATATATATATATATATATATATATATATATATATATATATATATATATATATATATATATATATATATATTATATTTAATATAAAATTTATAAAATTTATTTTTTTTTAAAAAAAAAAAAAAAAAAAAAAAAAAAAAAAAAAAAAAAAAAAATTTATTAAAATTTTAAATATTTAAATAAATATATCATATAAATATTTATTAAAATTTTAAATATTTAATATAAATAAAAATAAAAAAAAAAAAAAAAAAAAAAAATTTAAAAAAATAAAAAATTTTTAAAATTTTAAATATTTAAATAAATAATATCAAATATTTATAAAATTTTAAATATTTAAATAAATTCATTTATAATTTTAAATAAATAAAATATCAAATATTTATTAAAATTTTAAATATTTAAATAAATATCATATCAAATATTTATTAAAATTTTAAATATTTAAATAAATATATCAAACATCGATAAAAAAAATTTAAATTACTGATTCAACAGGCTGCAGCGCTGGGTCACAACGACATCTGCGAATGGATCGTCAATAAGAACCCGAACGCCCTCTACGGAACCGACAAGAAGGGTCGCATCCCTTTGCATTACGCCACTGTTCCTACTGACGGCGGAATAATATTCGATTCCTTCGTTAAAAATGGGGCTGATGCCACTCAGGAGGATTACGTACGTTTCCTTAGTATTATTTTGATTATTAATTTATTTATTTAATAATAATAATTATTATTATTATTATTATTATTATTATTATTATTATTATTATTATTATTATTATTATTATTATTATTATTATTATTATTATTATTATTATTATTATTATTATCAGTTTTATTAATATTTTTATTATTATCATTATCATTATTATTATAATTATTATTATTGTTATTATTATTATTATCATTAATTATTATATATATTATTATTATTATTATTATTATTATTATTATTATTATTATTATTATTATTATTATTATTATTATTATTATTAAAATAACAATATATTGTTTTCATATTTTTCCTACAGTTTAATAAGAGTCCAGACTATTACAGAGGAAGACCCGGAGAAATTGATTTCCATATAATATACGAACCCCCAACAGCCCCTCGAAGGGGGGGACTCCTGGCGTCGGATTACCCGCCCTCCAAACAACCTTCCAGAAACAATTCACCCGGGAGACAAAGGTGAGCTTCTTATATATATATATATATATATATATATATATATATATATATATATTATATATATATATATATATATATATATATATATATATATATATATATATATATATATAATATATATATATATATTCTCTTTAAAGAGTTTAAATAGCTTTGCAAATGACCTTGAACCTCCTTTGTACTTCTGAACCTTTTCTGTAATTACGATAGATTAAGTCTGAATACGTTTCTTAAAATGATAATACTAATAGTATCATCGTTGATAATAGTAGTAATAATCATAATACAGTTCAGTGTGTCCTACGTATATAATTGCAGAGATTTGAGTATTACGATTTGTTCATGTGTTTAAGTACGTCACGCTATTTCGGCGATATATATATATATATATATATATATATATATATATATATATATATATATATATATATATATATATATATATATATATATATATATATATATATATATATATATATATATATATATAATATATAATCTTTTTAGAATCCCTAACTGAACTAGTGGTTCGAAACAATATTACAACTCTTAAAGTTTGCTATACTGCTGGGATTCGAACCCTGGTCTCTTGGATCGTAAGCAAGAGTGTTATCCCCTGCGCCAAGACGGAACAAAATGAGATTACCCTGGAAAGTCTCGTGAAATACTATCATGATAAACTCCCAACGGTCTCCAGCGATCGCCCCATGACACGGGGACAACGAGGCCAACGTGATCTCATTTTGACCGTCTTGGCGCAGGGGATAGTACTCTTGCTTACGATCCAAGAGACCAGGGTTCGAATCCCGGCGGTATAGCAGACTTTAATAGTTGCAATATTGTTTCGAACCACAAGAGTTAGTGATTCTAAAAAGAATAATATCTAACTAGTCTGAGAGAAAGAGGGGTAGTTCTGGCTTTATTGTCCCCGTGTTATGGTGCGGTCGGTGGGGTCCGTTGGGAGTTTAGCATGATAGTATTTCATGAAACTTCCCGGCGTGATCTCATTTACTTACCGTTTTGGCGATTCATGAGACCAGGGTTCGAATCCCGGCGGTATGGCAGACTTTAGGAGTTGTAATATTGTTTCGAACCAAGAGTTGAGTTAGTGGTTCTAAAAAGGAACATTCGTGGACTTGCACAATTCAACTGAAATTATCTACCAGAACAGGTTATTTTAATAGTTTTTTTTTCGGACGAACCCCCCTCCATTTCTAGAGCAAATTTATTTTAGTACCTATCCACCTTTTTTAAACAAAAATAAAAATAATAATAATATTACTCTTAAATTGTTGGTTTGGATTTGTTTTTCACTGAAAAATTTAGATGGTGTTAAATAAGTTGGTATTTAAGACCATTGGTATTTTAAATATTTTTAGTGTTTTTTGGTTATTTTAATTTGTCTTGGCATTTAAAAAATTTACTATCTAATTTAATATAATATTATATATACTATATATATATATATATATATATATATATATATATATATATATATATATATATATATATATATATATATATATATATATATATATATATATATATATATATATATATATATATATATATATATATATATATATATATATATATATATATTTAATTCTTTTATATATAGACCAACAGGTGGATGGGACAGTTCACCAGCAATTAGTGAAAGGTGAAAAAACTTTGGAATAAAGTTTGATTGGTTTTATTATTATTATTATTATTATTATTATTATTATTATTATTATTATTATTATTATTATTATTATTATTATTATTATTATTATTATTATTATTATTATTATTTTGTGTTAATTATTTTATATTTTTCATTTATCTGAGTGAAGTGTTTGCTTTTTTCTGGTTTTTATTTTATTGCATTAAAATCACAAGCGGTTTTGATGCTTTGTGTGTGTGTACGTGTGCGTGTGTGTGTGTACGTGTACGTGTACGTGTGTGTATGTGTATGTGTGCTCATCGCAAGACAAAATTAGAAATGCAATTAAAAAGATTTTATATTAACAAAAAATTCAAAGAAAATTTACTCAGCAGAATAATTGCTAAAATTTTATTAAGTCATTATTCTATTGAGGAGACCGAACTCTGTCTATGTTTTATTATTATTATCATTATCATTATCATTATTATCATTATTATTATTATTATTATTATTATTATTATTATTATTATTATTATTATTATTATTATTATTCGAGTTTTAAAAAAAAAATTTAAGTTAATTTCAATTACAGTTAATTATTTTTGATTCATTTTCTAATTTATTTATTTATTTATATATTTATTTACTTTTTGTTTTTAGCAAATAGTAAATAATAATAATATTGATAATTGATAATAATAATAATAATTTGTAATTATCAATGTATATATATTTAGATTGCTTAAAATTAATTAATTATTAATTATTTAGATGGACTTTTCCCTTAATAAATAATAATAATAATAATAATAATAAATAATAATAATAATTATAATATAATAATAATAATAATAATAAAAAATATATTAATTAATAAATAATATATATAATAATAATTTTAATAATTTATAATTAATAATTAATAATAATAAATAATAATATAATAATAATAATAATAATAATAATAATAATAATAATAATAATAATAATAATAATAATAATAATAATAATAATAATAATAATAATAATAATAAAAAAAATAATAATAAAATAATAATAAAAAAAAAAAATAATAATAATAATAATAATAATATAATAATAATAATAAAAAAAAAAAAATAAAATAATAATAAATGTAATAATAATAAAAAAATGATAATAATAATAATAATAATAATAATGATAATAATAATAATAATAATGATAATAATAATAATAATAATAATAATAATAATAAATCTTCAATAGTAACATAATTACTTTAATGATTACCAATATTTTTAACTTGAACATTTTTTATTTTTCGGTAACATTGAAAGAGAATTATTTATCGCCGCCATTTTTTTTTTTTTTTTATTAACAAATAGTTTCCTTAACAACGTTTTCGACAACAAAACAAATTTATTGTCAATAGTAATACTTTCTATATTCAGGTGCAGATATTATATATATATATATATATATATATATATATATATATATATATATATATATATATATATATATATATATATATATATATATATATATATATATATATATATATATATATATATATATATATATATATATATATATATATATATATATATTGTGTGTATGCGTATGCGTATGTGTATGTGTGTGTTATTATTAATATCTCTAGAGGGTTTTCCCGAAAAATGGGATGCAAAAGAAATGTGTAAATCAAAATATGTGTGTGTGATAAACATGAAGAAAGTGTGTCCCATATTTTCTCCTCAATGGAAGAGTTATGGTTCTCTTGAATTCAGAATAGTTGAAACAACAGGTAGACAGCTAAAAATAAATTAGTGTTGATAGACGAAACGTTGTCGGTCTTGGAATGGAAATAGTTACTGAGTGAAGAGATAAAAGGTTTCCCATGAACAATAAAATGAGAGTTGTGGTAGAACTGCACCTTGCGGAACACTCCTTTTGATAGATTTAAAGGATATATTGGTGATCCATTTACAACAGCTGTTATATAGAATGACAGGAAAAGAAATCGGAGAGAGAGAGAGAGAGAGAGAGAGAGATAGAGATAAAGTGATAGAGAGTGAGAGAGAGAGAGAGAGAGAGAGAGAGAGAGAGAGAGAGAGAGAGAGAGAGATTAAAAATTAGACTTTTTCCAGACTTTCTCGAAAGCGTTCGACACCTTCCACTGGTAAAGCAAAAGATCCAAATAAACGCCAAAGACCTAAAAGTAGAGGATGAGAAAGAAAAGGAGACAACGGATCGAGCTTTCTTTTCTGAAGTCAATACTACCTTTTTTGTGATGGCATTTGAACTTTAGATGTTTCAGAGTCTTTCTGTTAATGACATTTTGAAAATCTTTGGATGGAACAGAATTAGAGCAATAGAATCATTACTGAAGAGTTTGGAACGGATTAAAAGAGCCCATCCTTCCATCAAGAAGTAGAAATGGAAATATATGGGCAGTGTTCAATTGGGTAGAATTGGTAGAATTTGACCTTCCTCTTTATTTACTACTTGGTGATTTAGAGCTCTGTTTCTTTGTACCTTAAATTTTAAAATTGGTTTGTTTTAATGAAGAAAAACGGGGCTGTTGGTTCATTATTATTATAATTCATTATTTTTCATTAATTAGTTTTTCCTTACCTTCAAATCCCTATTTTAACTGTCTGGTAAGTCTTTCTTTGGTTTCTTGCACTAAATATTTAGCGTTCCAAGTTTAGTAATACTTCCCAAGTAATGTTTTGTAAGCGAGGACTAAGAGCTATTTTCGTGTGCTTATGAAGTGTTTAAGGTATAACTTTATTTTACATATTAAGTAATTATTTATGGTCTGCCAATTAAATTCCTATACACCACAGTTACAAGTTAGCATATTCATGAATTAAAAAAATAGTATATTCGTGGGCATAAAAAAAACAGCAAATTAGAATCAGTCTGTCAATGAAATTCCTCCCTCTGTCAATATATGTGCGAATATTTATAAAGAAAGAGTACTTAATAGGCAGAATGATACTAGTTGGCCGATTTCTTTTTGCCCACGAACATACTAACTGACAACTCTCGTGTATAGGAATTTCCTTGGGGAACTTTACATGTAGAGGCTTATAGAGGAGTAAATATTAAAAAATTTAACATTTTTTCTTATGAATCAATTCTTAATAAATTAATGGAAAGAGGAACTTCATTGGAAGATTGATTCTAATTGGCTGAATTATTTTTTACCCATGAATATACTAACTGGCAACTGTCTTAAAAAAAAAACAAAAAAAAAAACAGTTACATTGGAAGTTAAAGAAAGGTAAAAGAAACTACTAACATTTCTAAAGCATAAAAATAAATATCACAGTATAATATCAAAATAA
>SEYY01022885.1:2500-5000 GCA_009176605.1 Armadillidium nasatum | reverse complement strand
AAGATTCGTCAATGCTCTCTCATCCCTTGAAGAACATCTTCATTTCAGTACCTCACAAAGATTAGGTCACCTGAATTTCTGTCCTACAAATATTGGCACAGGAATAAGGGCATCTGTTCATATTAGGCTCCCGAATCTTGGCAAAGATAGAGAGAAACTAGAAGAATTAGCTGCAGGGTTCAATCTTCAAGTAAGAGGAACCAGTGGAGAGCATTCAGAGGTAGAGGATTATGTTTTCGACATCTCCAACAAGAGAAGAGTTGGTCTAACCGAATTTGAAACGATTCAAGAGATGTACGACGGCATCGAGGAGATCATTCGCTACGAGAGCGAAAATTCGTCAGAGGATATTGATAATGGTAATAACGATACTGTCAGTCAAATTTATGAAAAGACTAAATATGACGCCGGTTATGATAATAAGGAAGGAAATAAAAATGAAGATAATCAAAATAATAAGCATGATAACGATGAAAGGGATAATTATAAACATGAAAATAATGAAAAATGATAAATATAAATATGAAAATCATGAAAAAGGTGATATTAAGCTTGATAATGATGAAAAGGATAATTATAACAATGATAAAGATGAAAAAGATAATTATTATAAAGATAAAAATGATAAGGATAATTTTGCAAGTGATAATGAAACGGATAATTATGAACGTGATAATGATAAAAAGGACAATCGTGATGATAATGATGAAGATAATTATGGACGTGATAATAATGGGAAAGATAATTATAGGATATAATAATGATGAAAAGGATAATTATAGTCTTGGTAATGATGGAAAAGATAATTATCACTATGATAAGGATGAAAAGGATAATTATAAGGATTTAAATGATGAAAAGGATAATTAAAGATAATAATAAGGGATTTAAAAATGATGAAAAGGATAATTATAGAAATGATAAGGATGAAAAGGATAATTATAGAGATGGAAATGATGAAAGGGATAATTATGGAAATGAAAATGATGAAAAGAATAATTATAGACGTGATGATGATGAAAAGGATAATTATCGATATGATAATGATAAAAATGACAATTATGGATATGACAATGACAAAAAGGGTAATTACGGACATGATAATGAGGAAAAGGATAATTTTGAACATGGTAATGATGGAAAAGATAATGACGGACATGATACTGATAAAACAAATGATTATGATTATAATAATGATGGAAAGGATAATTATGGATACACTAATGATAAAAAAGATAATTTTAACTATGATAATGATGAAATGGATAATTATGGACATGGTAGTGATGGGAAGGATAATTATGGACATGATAATAATGAAAAGGATAATTATAACCATAATAGCGAAAAAGATTATGAAAATGATAACAATGATAAGGGTAATCATGGATATAATAAAGATAATAACGATAAAGGTAATTATGGAAATGATAGTGAAAATAAAGGTAACTTCGAAAATCTAAATAATGACAAAGGTAATTATGATTATGATAATAATGACAATGATAATGATAAATTTAGAAATGAAAATGATGAGAATGATAAAAAGACTTATAATAATGTTGACAATAAAAACAATGATGATCGAAGTGGTGATTATAATTATAGTGAACATGTTTATGATGAAATTGATGGTGATGATGATGATGATTTTTATAATGAACAAAAAAAGAAAAAGAATAAAAAAGATAGGAAATTAATAATAATTGTATATATATAATATATTATATAAGTATATATATATATATATATATATATATATATTATATATATATATATATATATATATATATATATATATATATATATATATATATATATATATATATATATATATAGTTTAGCTCTCTTAGTGAAAGGACGTGTCTGTCAGTGTACTTATGCTAGTGTGTGTGTGTGTGTTTTTTATTTCTGTTTTATTAATATATATATATATATATATATAATATATATATATATATATATATATATATATATATATATATATATATATATATATATATATATATATATAATATATATATATATATATATATATATATATATAACGCATGTATGTGTTCCACTCAAAATAAAAAAAAGTGTCCCATTCTTCTAACTACACAGATAAAAAAAGCAAAAAGGGTTCACGTATTTTTTCCATCCACATCAAAATAGGATAGTCTGTCCACTTATTTTTTATATCCACACTAATGTAGGACAGACTGTCCACTTAGTTTGTCCACTGACGCTAAAATAGAACAGGCTATCCACTTAATTTGCCCATTGACACTAAAATAGGACATACTGTCCACTTAATTTGCCCATTGACGCTAAAATAGGACAAACTGTCCACTTTGGTTGTCTATCTATACCAAAATTGAATAGATAATCTTTCCTGTCCTCAACAAAGGACTATCGTCTAATATTAAAATAGGACAAACTTTCCACTTAATTTCCCCATTGACACGAAAATAGGACAAACTGTCCACTTAGATTGTCCATCTATAGAACAGATAAT
>SEYY01022884.1:40000-42500 GCA_009176605.1 Armadillidium nasatum | reverse complement strand
TCTCTCACTATCTCTTTCTCTCTCTCTAACTTTCACTCTCTCGTTAATTCTCTCTCTCTCTCTCAAACTCTCTGTTTTCCTCTATCTCTCTCTCTCTATCTCTCTCTCTCTCTCTCAAACTCTCTATTTTCTATTTTCGTCTATCTCTCTCTCATACTCTCTATTTTCCTCTATCTCTCTATCTTTCTCTATTTCTCTCTCTCTGTCTTTCTCTATTTCTCTCTCTCTCTCTGTCTTTCTCTATTTCTCTCTCTCTCTCTCTCTCTCTCTCTCTCTCTCTCTCTCTCTCTCTCTCTCTCTCTCTCTCTCTCTCTCTCTCTCTCTCTCTCTCTCTCTCTCTCTCTCTCTCTCTCTCTCTCTCTCTCTCTCTCTCTGTAATTGCTCAACCATGGCACGCACACGTCAAAAGCTCTTTGCGCTTTTAAGATATATTTTTTTTAAATTGTTTGATAATATGTTAAGTAAATTATTGGAAGAAAAATCTTTTGAAATTTTTAAAAAGGTTTTTGTTTGAATGGGATTTTAAATGAAAAGGATTATTTTAATTTACTTTGTTGTTGGAATAATTAAAATTATAATTGTAATTTTAATAATGATAATAATAATAATAATAATAATAATAATAATAATAATAATAATAATAATAATAATAATAATAATAATAAAATAATAATAATAATAATAATAATAATGATAAAAATATAATAATAATAATGATAATAATAATAATAATAATAATAATAATAATAATATATAATAATAATAATAATAATAATAATAATAATAATAATAATAATAATGGTAATAATAAAAACAATGATAATATAATAATATTAATAATAATAATAATAATAATAATAATAATAATAATAATAATAATAATAATAATAATAATATATTATATAAATAATGGAAAAATAACAAAAATAATACAAGAATGTTTTTTTTTAACTTTCATACCTTTTTTAAAATATCCAAACATTTCTTTTTATTTTCTTTGAAGAAAACGAAACTCTAATAAATGAATGATAAAAATAAAAACTTTTTTAAACTAGCATTCGCTATATATATATATATATATATATATATATATATATATATATATATATATATATATATATATATATATATATATATATATATATATATATATATATATATATATATATATATATATATATATATATATATATATATATATATATATATATATATATATATATATATATATATTATTATATATTTATATATATATATAATATATTATATAAAGCATAATATATATATATATATATATATATATATATATATATAATATATATATATATATATATATATATAATATATATATATATATATATATATATATATATATATATATATATATATATATATATATATATATATATATATATATATATATATATATATATATATATATATATATATATATATATATATATATATATATATATATATATATATATATATATATATATATTACATAAAATTTATATCAATTAATAAATGAAGGAAAATTATATCTTAAATTAAGAGTAAAAAGTACAACCAATGTAGAAAATTCTTCTTCAATATCAATGTAAAGTTTTCATTCTAATTTGGAGAGTGATGCCAAGTATATAAGAATTCTAAAGAAATTGTCTAAGACTTTTTTATTCAGTAGAAGATAAACTTAATAGATTACTTAGAGGATTGAAAAGTTCTAAACTAATTGATAATGAAATTTATAATTCTTTTTATTCATCTAATGCTTAACGAAAGGTCTATGGACTTCCAAAAGTTAATAAACCTAAGTGGACCATACGTCCAATTTTATCTGCTATTGGCACAGTAAATTTTCAATCTCTCAAAACAAATTTTATTCCGATTTTAAAAAAGCGAACTAAAAATATCTATACAATTAAAGATACATTCTGTTTCGTCACAGAAATTTTAAATTTTCAGGAACCTAATAAATATTTTATGGCAAATTTTGACGTTGAAAGTTTGTTTATACAAACGTGCCTTTGAGAGAAGCATTAGACTTTTGTCCTTTGAGACTTACTGTAAGAAACATTTTCATGTTCTATTTCGAATCTATTTTGCTTAATAAATATCCGGTGGAATTTTAGTCGAGTTTCTATAGAAGATATGCAGACTATTTCATTCTACTTTTTAAATCCAGAATTGAAATTGAAATGTTTTTACAATATATCAATTCTAAACATTTAAATATCAAATTCTATTTATATGTCTATCTATTTTCCTCTCTATCTATCTATATGTCTATCTACCTAGTTATCTGCCTAACTATCTATCTTTCTATCTGTCCATCTATTTATCTATCTATTATCTATATATCTATCTAACCATCTATCTAACTATACTATATATATATATATATATATATATATATATATATATATATATATATATATATATATATATATATATATATATATATATATATATATATATATATATATATATATACGAAAGC
>SEYY01022884.1:10000-12500 GCA_009176605.1 Armadillidium nasatum | reverse complement strand
ATAAATGTTAAGAATACTAAATACTATTTTTAAAAACAGAAGGAAAACTCAAAAAAAATTAAAATTTTATTGTATATTACAAAACAGAAATTATAAACTAAATAATCATAAGAAAATACATTAGACGAATTTTTGGGACTTTTTTTATGGTGAAAGACTTGTCTTAAGATCGTATTAAAAGTCTTTGAAACTAAACTCGTGTTATTCAAATAGTGAATGTAGAAAACTGAAATGTAGGGAATAATAATATTTTGTTTTAATTTAATTGTTTGGAGAATGGATCTAGAGAAACTTTTTTCCAAGTTCGCAACAAATATTCTTAGCAATCAAATGCCGCAACACAGGTACAAGTCAAGTTATGTGTTCTACCATTTCAAAGGTAATGAAAATATAAATTTTCATTTTGACAATATCAATTACCATCATAATAAAAACAATTATAATCATGACAATAGTAATTATCATCATGACAATCGCAATTATCATCATGATAGCAATTACAATCATGAAAATAGTAATTATCATCATGACAATCAATTAATCAATAGTAATCATCATGATAGCAATTACCATGATGACAATAGCAATTATCATCATAGCAGTAGTAATAATTATGACAATAGCAATTATCATCATGACAGTAGCAATTATCATCATGACAATAGCAATTATCATCATAACAATAGTAATAATTATCATGACGATAGCAATTATCATGATAGCAATTATCATCTTAACAATAGCAATTATCATTATTACAATAAATAAATGAAAATCATCTTGCAAGATTTCTGCTTTTAGGAAAAGAATATATATATCCATAGAGAATCAGAATTTCTCCCAATTTGAAGAAACGTGGAGAAATGTGAAGAAATGTGGAGAAATGTGGAGAAATGTGAAGAAATGTGGAGAAATGTGGAGAAATGTGGCTGTTCAAGTGAAATTGAAGAAACTTGTTTCTCTGAATGAAGATCATATTTATTTGGTTAAGAAATTCACAGAAAATTTTAGAACAAATTTTCTACTTATAATTTCGTTATACTTTTAAAGAGAAATTTATTTTCTCGATAAAATTATGTTCCCATTGTTTAACTTGAGTTTTTTCTGCATTTTAAAAAGAATAAGTTAATACTTTTTATAATTTAACTTTTAATGTAAAACAATTAATACCTTTTATAATTTAATTCTTTTTAGCTTGAAAAAAAATGAATTGTTTCATAATTCAACATTTTTAATGTTAAAAAAATGAATATCTTTTATAATTGAACTTCTTTAGTTTATAAAAAACGAATACTTTTATAATTAAACTTTTTTATATAAAAAAAAAAATAAATAAATAAACACTTATTAATTCAACTTTTTTAGTCTAAAAAAAAATAAAAATATTTTTTTAAGATTAAAATTAAAATTTTTTTTAAATAGTATGTTTAATTTTTGAACAATACAAAAATTAATCGTTCCTATAGAATGTTTTCGAAATATTCGGACTGTGGTTCAGGTCTTTCAAAAAAGCCTCATTTTTTATTTATAAAAATAATTATAAGAAAAGTTTAAAATAAGATTTCAATAGTATGAAGAACAATATTCATGAGAGTGGAAAAAATCAACGTCATTATATCATTTAAGTTATTATTCTGTATTATTAATATCTACCAAATTTACCTTCCAAAACCTAATATCTACTTATTAATAATTTTTTCAAAATTTATATTCTCAATTAACTTTTTCCTAAACATTTTAAAATAAATTATACATCTTCTGTAATTCAAGTTCTGATGTCCGAAGTTGGAGGACGAAACCTGTCAGCAAATAGAATAAAAAAAAAAATTTTGAGGGGGGAAAATTGGAAGGAAAATTTCAACTAATTTTAAAATAAAATTGAAAAAATTCTTAAATGGTCGAGAGAGCTGTCCACTAGTATACTTCCATATTTACGGCGTTCCTCGTAGCACAAGGGGTGCATTGTCATCACAATAAATTTTGCGTAGACATAGGCAACTCTATAGGTTTGTCCACTGTAGTGCTTCCTTCTTTCCAGCCACCTCTGTTCTGTGGAACTCTCTCCCATCTTCTGTGTTTCCACAGAATTTGATCCCAATTTCTTTAATGCCCACGTGTGTGCCCACCTAAAAAATTTTCGTTAATTGGGACTTGTATACTTTTATTAATTATTTAATTATTATTATTATTATTATTATTATTATTATTATTATTATTATTATTATTATTATTATTATTATTATTATTGTTATCATTATAGTTATATTAATTCCTTATTATTATTATTATTATTATTATTATTATTATTATTATTATTATTATTATTATTATTATTATTATTATTACTTCTCTATTAATAGCATTTCTCATATTTATTACTCTGTTTATTTTTTTTATTTTTTTTTTATTTAAAGTGTAACAATGGGTAATATAAATAAAATTGTCCTTAAATGTGTGAGAAAAATTGAGTTTAAGATTACAAAGAAGAGGTATGTGGGAA
>SEYY01022883.1:25000-26038 GCA_009176605.1 Armadillidium nasatum | reverse complement strand
TTTCCAGTCCTAAAGAATGGTCATAGTCTCATTTGGCTAAAAATTACTTCAAAGTGCCAAAATAAGCCTTGAAATGTTGGAATTATTGCAATTCGGGTTTTGGAATGTTCCTGTTCTTTAAGTTGTAACTATTATAAATAAAAACGTACGAAAGATGAAGATTTTTTTCTTTGACCATTTTATTGTATTTTTCCAGTCCTAAAGAATGGTCATAGTCTCATTTGGCTAAAAATTACTTCAAAGTGCCAAAATAAGTCTTGAAATGTTGGAATTATTGCAATTCGGGTTTTGGAATGTTCCTGTTCTTTAAGTTGTAACTGTTATAAATCGGAACGTACGAAAGATGAAGATTTTTTTTCTTTGACCATTTTATTGTATTTTTCCAGTCCTAAAGAATGGTCATAGTCTCATTTGGCTAAAAATTACTTCAAAGTGCCAAAATAAGTCTTGAAATGTTGGAATTATTGCAATTCGGGTTTTGGAATGTTCCTGTTCTTTAAGTTGTAACTATTATAAATAAAAACGTACGAAAGATGAAGATTTTTTTCTTTGACCATTTTATTGTATTTTTCCAGTCCTAAAGAATGGTCATAGTCTCATTTGAGCTAAAAATTACTTCAAAGTGCCAAAATAAGTCTTGAAATGTTGGAATTATTGCAATTCGGGTTTTGGAATGTTCCTGTTCTTTAAGTTGTAACTGTTATAAATCGGAACGTACGAAAGATGAAGATTTTTTTCTTTGACCATTTTATTGTATTTTTCCAGTCCTAAAGAATGGTCATAGTCTCATTTGGCTAAAAATTACTTCAAAGTGCCAAAATAAGTCTTGAAATGTTGGAATTATTGCAATTCGGGTTTTGGAATGTTCCTGTTCTTTAAGTTGTAACTGTTATAAATCGGAACGTACGAAAGATGAAGATTTTTTTCTTTGACCATTTTATTGTATTTTTCCAGTCCTAAAGAATGGTCATAGTCTCATTTGGCTAAAAATTACTTCAAAGTGCCAAAATAAGTCTTGAAATGTTGGAATTATTGCAA
>SEYY01022883.1:12500-20000 GCA_009176605.1 Armadillidium nasatum | reverse complement strand
ATATATATATATATATATATATATATATATATATATATATATATATATATATATATATATATATATATATATATATATATATATATATATATATATATTGCAAGTTATGTATTTAATTTATGGATTAATGATTATGCATCAAAAGTGCTTAAATTTTCTTTTATAATTTATATAGAGGAATATTGTTTTCTTATAATGTTGTATAAAAATTTAAATGGTTGAAAATTAAAAGGAATTGTCTTTTCTGTTTTCTCTTTTGTCTATAACCTCAAATTGCATTAGATTAAAGCTCAATAAAATTTTGTTGAAGATTTGATTGAATATATATTAGGAATTCTAAACTCTAACAGTTCTATATTGGATAAATTATATTAATGAAGATCAGATTCTTGTATTACCCTATATGAAATCTTGAACCAAATATTAAGGAAGTTATATTTCTAATATATAAACTACTTTAAAGTTTTTTAACACAGTAAGAAGGAACTAATATATCTGTTTTATCATTATGTATCAAAAAATATGATAAAATAAAAATAAATAAAAAAAAGTTTTATTATTTTTTAAAAAAATCAAAAAAATCAAAAAAATCAAAAAAATCATGATTTTTTCATAAAAAAATCAATTGATTTAATCAACTGATTAAATCAATTTGATTTAATCAATGCCAACCCTGAATATAAGTGAATGTTGATTATTCTACTCCTTCCTTATAATTAAATAAATCTCAATTAAAACTGTATCTAATTTTTTTAACCTAAAATTTCAGTGCTTTTGACCTCTTTACAAATTTTAGGCAACCCCAGCCAGAACCCCGGCAAAATTTGTGTTACCCCAGTCCCAGCCCTGGGAAAATTCCAGCCCCAGTCGGTCCCTATATATATATATATATATATATATATATATTATATATATATATATATATATATATATATATATATATATATATATATATATATATATATATATATATATATATTCCTTTTGGTCTTAAAACAAAATAAAAATAACCTATAAAAGCCTAACAAAGATAGCTAGAATCAGACAAAATTACACCTACCTCCCCACCACAAAATAATTTCCCTTCCTTTTTATTATACATCTTAAAATATGATAAAATATAGCAATTATAAATATATAGTTACAAAGTTTTTAAAAAAGGAAAGGAAAATTTTTTAATATTTTTTGTGTTGGGGGGTGTAATTTTGTCTGACTCTAACTGTATCTTTGTTAGATTTTTATGTTATTTTTATTTTGTTTTAAAACCATAAAGAATAGTTTTTTTAATTTTTTTTTTAAGCTGTATTTTTATAAGTACTGTATTTTATTATCTTTAATGTTTTTAAGGTGTTAAGAGCAGTTTTTTATCAATTATTTCTTTATTTATAATTTTAACTGTATTTTAATCATTGTATATTTATCATGTTTTTATTGTTTTATGATATTAGGAGTAGTTACAGTTCCTTTTATTATTATTATCATTATTATTACTATTATTATTATTTTTATTCATTATTATTTTTACTTTATTATTGTGGTATTATTATTACTTTTTTTTTTTATCTGTATATTTATCAGATGAACACGCAAATTTTAAACTTTAAAATACAAATTGGAAAAACTTAGTGTGCAAGCGCAAAAGCGTATATTTTTGAAGAAATTTACTCCACAAATGCAAAAGCGCACATGTCCACAAATCAAAAAAATTTTTAAAGCTCAAAAAAGGGATTTTTTATTTAATTCTTTCTGATCTTGTGTTTTTATTAGTTCTAATGTTTCATTGTTGTCCATTGCTTTCTTCTTATGATTTTTTCCTTCGTTATTGTCTAACTTATTGCAAGCACATACTGTGATGAGTTATATCAAGGTCTTGGATATACATTGTGGCTTTAAAGAAAAAGTTTGCAACTCCTGTCTTTATAAATTTTGATTTAAATTTTTTTTTTTTTTTTTTTTAAAGTAGTCTTAACAGGATTCATTAGACTTTCTTTAATTCATTTTTGTTTGTAATTTTTGTAGTTTAAAAAATATTGATTTCCAACCCTGAACTAAACAATTACTATTTTTACTTACTCTCTAATGTGAAAAGTTGAAACACACTTCTTTCTACTTGCACTTTTTCAAACTTCATTTATTGAGTTTTGTCCACCATTACTTTTATTAATGTATTGCTTTTTCCCTAACTCTTCTTCTAACTGTTTGGGCCTCCGAACATTTTACCATCAAACTTTATATATATACGGTATATATATATATATATATATATATATATATATATATATATATATATATATATATATATATATATATATATATATATATATATATATATATATATATATTAGTGATGGCATCCGCATCCGCATCCGCACAAAAATCAACATCCGCATCCGCATTTTCGAAAATTCAACATCCGCATCCGTACTTTCAAAAATTCAACATCCGCATCCGCACTTCTCCAAAATTCGACATCCGCATCCGCAAATTAGAAAATATGACATCCGATCCATCACTAATATATATATATATATATATATATATATATATATATATATATATATATATATATATATATATATATATATATATATATATATATATATATATATATATATATATATATATGCGAATTGTAGATCAAAAGTGAGGGTGAAGAGAGAACTATCGGATTGGTTTAGCATAGGAGTGGGATTGAGACAGGGGTTTGTAATATCTCCATGTTATTTAATCTATTGATGAATGGTTTACTTAGAAAAATGGAGAGAGAAGGGAAGAGTATTACGTTGAGAAATATGGAGGGTGAATGTGAAGTGAATGTTTTACTTTTCTGCAGATGATGCTGCATGTGTTGGTGGCAGAATCTGGAGAAAAGATGAGAATACTTGTGAGAGAGTTTGAAGGGAAATGTGCAAACAAGAGATTGAAATTCAATCCAGCGAAGAATAAAGTTATGAGGATTGGAGGTGGGGATGAGGAAATGTGGAGGGAGGAATTGGTTTGTAGAAGTGTGAGAATGGAAACTCGAGGAGGTGAATGAATTCAAATATCTAGTAATGTTGGGTGGAAGGTAAGGGTGGGACGGAAAAAGGAATAAAGAACAGAGTGTTAGAAGGAATGAAAGTATTGGGGGGCCTAAGAAAAGTATGGAAGAACGGAAAAATTTCGAAACAAATAAAGATAAGAATGTTTGAATGTATGTGTTCACCTTCTGTATTGTATGTGTGTGAAACATAGACGATAAGTGCTCGGTCGAGAAAAAGTTTCAATGTCTTTGAGATGAAAGATTTGAGAGCGATATATAAATTGAGAAGGATTGATAGGATTAGAAATGAAAGAATAAGGGAGATGTGTAAATGGAAGAAGTGTGTAATTGATAGAGAGGAGGAGGATGTACTAAAATAGTTTGGACATATGTGAAGAATGAAAGAGAACAGAATGGTTGGCAAGGTACGTAGATCCGATGTAGATAGAGGAAGGGTAGGGGGAGGGGAAGGCCGAAGTGGAGATGGATGGATGGAGTGAGAGTGATTTTGATGGAAGGAATTTGAGTTTAGACGAGGGTAGAAGATTTGTGGAGACAGAGATGGAGGGAGGTGGTGAAAGCGTTGAAAGGTAAGAATAGTTATGTTTGTAAGGGAATTGTGGCGGGCACCACCTCACGAAAGTGGGAAAGGTGATAGTGAAATATATATATATATATATATATATATATATATATATATATATATATATATATATATATATATATATATATATATATATATATATATATATATATATATATTTAACATCCGCATCCGCATCCTCATCAAAATTAACATCCGCATCCGCATCCGCATCCTCATCAAAATTAACATCCACATCTGCATCCGCATCCGAACTTTTCGAAAATTCAAAATCCGCATCTGCACTTTCGAAAATTCAACATCCGCATCCTCACTTTCGAAAATTCAACATCCGCATCCGCACTTCTCCAAAATTCAACATCCGCATCCGCAAATTGGAAAATATGACATCTAGGAACCGACCGGGGTTGGGATTTGGCCGGGGCCGGGGCCGGGGCCGGGGCCGGGGCCGGGGTTTTCTAAAATTTGTAAAGAGGTCAAAAGCACTGAAATTTAAGGTTAAGAAAATTAGATATAAGGTTTATTTAATTGTAAGGAAGGAGTAGAATAGCCAACATTCACTTAAATTAATGATTATATGCATTTTCTCAAAAAAAATGACAAAATTACAGTATTGTATAGTTAAAGTTTAAAAAAAGTACAAAAATTAAAAAAAAAATATTCTAATTCATAATAGTGATTCAACAGGTTTACTTAAGTAAGACCCTAAGGTAAAGTTTGAAAAAATGTAAGATATAAAATTATCAATTTAACCTGTATTTATGCATATCATTATTTTATTGCCATGTATCAAACTTGTATCATTTAGCTGCATTATTTAAAAATTATTATTTTGTTTATACTTTCAGTCAATATGGCTAAAAGATCAGCTTCTGCAGTATTTGAATACTTTACAATGTTTCAGGATAGGCCCGAAATAGCTAAATGTTAACATCTGCAGTCAGAAAATTAGAAGAGAACCTCCGGGTGCTACAAGTAAAAAAATTTCAACCAAATCTTTTTGGAGTATCTAAAATCAAAACACAAAGATGAACATTCACTAGCAGAAAAGGAGCGGTCAAAAGAAACAGAAAAGAAAAGAAATCTTAATTTTCTTATATTTTGTTTGAATTTTTTTTTTTTATTTGACTGATTGAGCTGAAATTTTCAAAGTATGTGAATTTTTTCACGAAGTTCTGAGTTGATTTCGAGCATTTTTTTGAGTCTATAAAGGTTTGAAACTTATTTGGACCCAAAGTTGAAAAAATGAATAACTGGATCAAACCACTGGTCCACATGAGCTGAAAATTTTGCTGAATACCTTTGCCCCAATTTCTTGCATTGGTGGGAATAGGTTTTTGATATCATGTCTAGAAAAAAGTTATATAAGCACTTGAAAAAAAATTTGCAAAAATCGTACCCTTCTGGAGGAAAAAAATATTTATAAAAAACGCTACCTACTATTTTTTTTTATTTGTGAATATTGTTTAGAAAAGGGCAGGGCAACAATATTTATTTAGTGCATATTTAAATGCTCTTTGTTTGAAGCGAGATATAGCCTCTCAAACTTTGGGAATTTTTGAAATTTGGCCAAAAATGGACCTTTTTGAAGGCTATATCTCAAAACCAATGAATGTCATCGAATAAAGTACATAGAGGAATTTGTAGCCCCACCCCTCCTCTATACACACCAAAAATAGGAAATGTCATAGTTGTATTTTTTTTAAAAAAATTTGTCTGAAAAGGTGGATTTTTTTAGTTCAAAAAAATTTTTTTTTCCATAGTTGGTCAGTTTTTGGCTTATAACATTTTTCCTATCCCTCTGGGAACAAAGGTGTATTAGAGACTTTTGTATCCCATTTAATTTTGAATAAATTGTCCAATTTTCAGCTCATTCTAAAAAGTGGTTTGGCACCGCCATTCAATTAAAAAAGGGCAAAATTTAAAAAAAAAAAAAAAAAAAAAAAAAAAAAACTTTCAACCGTAATAGACTCGGAAAAAAGCAAGAAATGGACTTTTCTTACCGGTAAAAAATCTATATAACTGAAAGTTTCAGCAGAATCGGCTGAAAATTTGAAAAAAAAAAAAAAAAAAATTTAAGTATAATTTGCCATTTTAACCCCAGCCGGCAACCCCGGTTTTCCTTGATTTTTGGCCGGGGTTGGCCGGGGCCGGGGCCCCGGTCGGTTCCTAATGACAGATATCACTAATATATATATATATATATATATATATATATATATATATATATATATATATATATATATATATATATATATATATATATATATATATATATATATATATATATATATATATATATATATCAGGCTTGGGTCCAAGTACAAGCCATTGTACTTAATTACAATTACATAAAAATTGTTTAAGTACAAGTATATTTTTCTTTTTTATAAAACTTTAGTCATTAATGTGTGAAATTAAACTATTAAAAGATCCATTCTTAAATTCTGAATTATTTTAAACAATACAGTAAAACATACAAGAATTTAATTAAGGTAAATAGGGAATAAAAAGTATTGGAAAATAAATAAACTTATTAATTCTGCAACCCTTTTTTAATTATTTATTTTCAGGTGTAAAAATTTAAAACCTAAGTCTGGTTATTGTTGCATTTCACAAATATTGAGAATTTCAGAATTTTTGTCAGTCAACATCTGTCAGCTTGAAAGACTTTTCCTGTGAAGCTGAAGATTCTTTTCACCTAATCAGAAGATGCTGTAATCATATATCATATGTTGGAAACATCTCCATGATTTTTCTAATATTTCTGTACATCCCTTCAGAAATACAAACTTGACTGAAAAATTTCTGTATTTAAAATAATGTGCTCCTGCATTTGGTGTATGTTTGTAGAGTTTTGAGTTGAGAAAGCCATAAAGCTGAACAAATTCCTCTGTGGTGGATGGTTTCCTAAACTTTTGATAAATCCTCTGATAATGCAATAACAATACTAGATGCTTTTGAAAATTTCAAAATGAACTGTGCTGTTGATAATACAGAAGTCTTTGTTACATTATCCCTTTTCAAGGCATACTAGTCAAGCTTAAATGTAGGATTTATTACACTTACAGAATGATAAATTTTTTTATATTTTTATACTTTTTTTTTTTTTTTTAATGGATTTAGTCTGAAAAATGGTGCACTAATATATTTTGAATAGTTCTGCTCAAGTGATACTAAATTTCTTGAACAAAAGAGACATTTAAGCCTGATAAAACAGAATACTGCTATTGAGAACTGTCAGTTGCATTCCCAAGTAATTTTAATTTTAAAATATCTTGCATAACTTTAAGAATAGTTATAGATTCCATCTAATAATCTTTCTAAAAAGGCAAATCTTTTCAGCCTCATTTTTTCATCTAATTCCATCCTGAATAGTTCTTGCGTTCCTTCTCCTCTCAGTTGTCCCATGTCTCTCTACCTGTCATTACAAGTGATTGGGTGAGATCACGAGATAGAAGGCCAGTGGCCCAGATGACATTCCTCCTTGTTCTGAGGGAGTGTGTGTCTGAATTATCGCCAGTCCTCGTTCAACTCTACCCTCTATACATCAGTGCTAATAGTTTTCCTCAATTCTGGAACATGCATTTGTTGTCAATCCCAAAGAGAGTAGCAACTCTGAAGCTTTCACCTATCATCCTAGAGCTTTCATTTGTCAACTAATACTTTTTTTTGAAGCTCTCCTCAACTCTCATTTCCTGGATAATCTGAATTCTCATTACTTTCTTTCTGATCATTGGTATGGATTTTGATAATTGAGCTCAACTGGTGACATACAGTACTTTCCAATCTTCTAATTTATGGTCTACTGCCATTAGGGACAATGGGGAGTCTTGTGTGGTGGCTCTTGAAAATATTGAAGATATCCAAAGCT
>SEYY01022883.1:0-5000 GCA_009176605.1 Armadillidium nasatum | reverse complement strand
GACACAGTAACAAATAACAATACCAATATAATTCCCAAATTGTTTGTCATTTTGTGCCTGGCTGCTATTATGGCTTTTTTTTTTTTTTTTTTTTTTTTTTTTTTTTACTTTCTTAAGAAATCATTCATAAATTATGAAACATTAGCATATTACAATTAACTCATTATTAATACAATTACTACAAATACATACATACAAATTGCATAAAAATACTACTAAATTTTGGCACTTTTCCTGGTTTTCTGTTTATACTGTTGCCTCTTCAATTCATGTTGTCTTCTATCTAAGCTCTCAAGCTCATCAGTATTTAAAGTTCAATACTCTTAAGTTATAATGCAGAAACATAAGAGTTTCCCCATTTTCAGGACACAGCCTTTTCCTTGTAGGTTCATAGTACTAAAAAGTCTTTCACTCTCAACAGATGATGGTGGTGCTCTTAGATATTTTGAAGCCAAATTGCTCAATATTGGTAAAGTCTCCCGTGTCTTTTTCCACCAAAGTAATGGGTCTTCGCTTCTTTGAAGTATTGGTAGAGTTAAATATTGATCCAGTTCCTTTGCGCATCTATGAGTAACAGATTTACTCCTCTTGAGTTTGGGTTGCACATCTGTTGTACTTTCAACGTCTAAGTCTGAATTTATTTTCATAGGCTTATTTGACTCAAAATCATCTAACAGTTTTGAAAGGGAAACAGTTTTAGGTACACTTTCATAAGTTTCATTATCTTGATCTTGATCATCATTAGAAGAGCTATCTCCTGTTTGACTATCAATAGAATTTATCTCAGATTGATGTTCTACAATATCCATAACCCATTTCTTAATAGTGTCTTCTTTAATGTCATCCTTTTGAAATTTCAATTTAAATCTGGGATCGAGAAAAGTAGCCAAGCACAGAAATTTTTCATTTATGTATGATGCAAATCTTTTTTCAGTTGATACACTGAATTCTTCAACAGTTGAAATAATTCACCACTAAATTCACCAGTATGTTTGGTAGCTTTTAATAGAAATAATCTGAGAGCTAATAGTTGATGTTCTGTTACTTGATTCTTTGCTGATGTCTTCAAATGGACTTAATAACTGGACAACTTTTTAACAATTGTCCATTGGTAACTTGATAAAGTTGGAATGTCATTGTCAACAGCATACATTATAAGAGCTTTTAGCTGTTCTAAATTTATTTTCAACATATTATATGTTGAATTCCAGCGAGTAGACACATCTTGAATCAGTTTAATGTTTGTCCTTTTAAGCTGCTCCTGGAATTCAGTTAATTTGCTAATCGCTAATGAAGAATGATTAAAGTGTGATACTATTTTTCTGCTATTTGCAATTATATTGCTCACAGCCTTATACTTATTCAGAATAATGTGTAGTTGTTCACTTATTATTTCAGCTGTATGTGAACCAGGGAAAGGAACAACTCTAAGCACAGCTCTACATTGTTCAAACTCATCTGAAAGCCAATGGCCTGTCACACTCAGAAATGGAGCATTATTTGTTGAAGCTGTCCAAATGTCTGTGGTTAAAGAAAGACTGCTAATTTCATCGAGCGATATCTGAATTTTTGCTTTTACTTTCATAAATATATCCGGGATTATTTTGTCTGTGAAATATTTTCTTGATGGAATTCTGTAATTAGGACAGAGTTTTGCAATAAGCCTTTGGAATCCAATGTCAGATGTTAAAGAATATGGCTGAATATCAACAGCTATCATGTCTCCTATCAAATAATGTATCTCTTGGGACTTGTGATCGTTAATATTCCAAATTTTACTCTTTACTAAAACTGATTGTATAGTTGGTTGAACTGGAGGCTCATAGTTGCTGCAACCTTGCTTCTGAAGTATTTGGCTGTGACCAATCATATTGCCTTTTCAGCTTATCCGTTTCAGCTTTTGCTTCATCTGATTGAATTTCTTAATGTGGTTCAACATATTTGTCATTGTAGAACTCTTTTCAGATTTGCCACCTCTTGATATGGTGGCTTTACATAATTTAAAATACATTTACTGTTTATCCTTAGGATGAACATCAAAGTACTTCCAACAATAACTGGTTGACATACTGCTTTCGTTATAAAGTAATTAATTTAATTATTTATATCTCTATAATCGAAATTCTAGAATCTAGAGTTATCTTTAAAATTTAAAATTTTTATTTTTTTTATATCTGAAAAGTAAGCAATAAAAATGATTTACATTAATAATGAAACATGCATAGTTATTAGTAATAAATAATAATGTTGATAACTGCTTTTTCTCAGTATTAATTTAAATTATTAGGTGTAATTGAGGAAAGGCCGCTTAATCGGTAATCGGCCGATTTCCAAGGCCGATTAATCGATAATCGGCCACTTGGCTTATCGGTGTAATATAATATATATATATATATATATTATATATATATATATATATATATATATATATATATATATATATATATATATATATATATATATATATAATTATATATATATATATATATATATATATATATATATATATATATATATATATATATATAAAGTTTTCAATTTTGAAAAATTTTTGGTTAGCATTGAAAACACATTCCATTTAAGTGAATAGGTTTGATATATTATATTATTTGTATTTATGTAGGAGATGTTAAGAGCTGGTTTTTGCCCTATTAATTTTCCTATTAACTCACAATATACTTTAAAGTATAGAAAACCTTTTTTCTCTTGCAAATTAAAATAATTTGAATGCAATTAAAAGTATAAAAATCCAGATTTAAATTTAAAAAAATTTCAACAGCTATATTTATATATATATATTAAAAAAATTTGTTAAAATATATTGATATTTTATAAATCAGTTATATTTATATATATATATATATATATATATATATATTATATATAATATATATATATATATATATATATATATATATATATATATATATATATATATATATATATTATATATATATATATTATTTTTTTTTTTTATCAGAGAATCTGTGAGGATTTAGGTCCCATCATTAAGATTTTAGAGTATTTAAAAAGTAAATAATTAGGAACCTCAAGTGTAAATGCATAGCATACAGAACACAGGCCACCCTCAGGGGATATTTTATTCCTCTTCAATGGGTCCTCTAATACTTCCTCTTTTATGTAAGTGTTTTATCCTATGTATGAAAAAGGAGGTATTAATGGACCCTATATCCTACCCACCATGCATTCACACTTGATGATTATTAATACAAGGGATATTATTTATTTTTTAAATACTCCAAACCCCAGCAAATTCTCTTTCCAAAAAAAAAAAAATTTTTTTAAATATTTTTTTTTTTTTTTTTTTTTTTTTTTTTTTTTTTTTTTTATTTATTATTATATATATATATATATATATATATATATATATATATATATATATATATATATATATATTATATATATATATATATATTAGGGATGGAGCGATACCAAATTTTTACCGATACCGATACCAAGACTTTTAAATTTACCGATACCGATACCTAGACTTTTAAATTTACCGATACCGATACCTAAAAATTTACCGATACCGATACCCATTTTTTAACTGTTAAGAAAAACATTATATATATATATATATATATATATATATATATATATATATATATATATATATATTATATATATATATATATATATATGATCCAGTAAAGCTCTAGGGACTTGTCAGCGGGGCCAGCACTCGTCTCCATCTAGATCTGTCGGAAATAATTCCATCAACTGTTCCACCAACAGCTGATGTCGCCTCAGTGAATCCCCAACTAAATCCATCCATCTCTCCTTTTCGGTCTTCTTCCTCTTGGCGTCCACTCTCATATATATATATATATATATATATATATATATATATATATATATATAATATATATATATATATATATATATATATATATATATATATATATATTACCATCACTCACGGGCATAGCCTTTTTCAAGGAGGGGCATGATTAAATTATTTTAAAAAAAAAACAAAAAAAAAAACCACCCAATCCCGAACCTAACGTAGATCCCTCAGGTAGGCGAAGACAGAGGATTTAGAGATTTTTTTTTTTATATACAGCAGGAAAAACAGAGATAGGGAGTTCTACTTAACAGATATGACTGGAAAGGAGGAGGAACCACAATGTAAAAAAAGCCTTGAGTTTGCAATGCTCACTCAAAGTTCTTGTGCAAGCAAGGCACCCCTTGTGCTGTCACAACGTCGCAATGGTGGTGGAATGCCAGAGGTTAACTCCCTCGAACACCTAGGTACTACCTCGTTGTAGTACCTATAGAAAAGAGATTGTAGGCCAGCGTCACCTTGCAGAGAAAGAGGGTCAAGTGAGTTTCAAAGTAAGGGACAGCTTATTAGTCTTATAACCTTAGACTCAACTTTATCCAAAAGAAGGGTGGAACCTGGACCGCCCCAAATGTGAGAACAGTACTCCATGCAAGGACGGATAAAACCCTCATGTATTTGGAGAATCTGTTTAGAAGAAAAAAATTCCAGCAATCTGAACAGACCTCCCAACTTTTTAGAGGCAACCTTAGCAACCTGTTTGATGATATTTCCAAGATAATTTATTTTACAGGTGAGACGGAGAGCTGTCAAAGAGATAGGAAAGTTGGAAGGTGTTCTTGAGAGGGAGATAAGAAGTTGAGTTTTCAAAGAGTTGAATTTCACAAGGTGCGGTAGGCCACCGGGAAATCACATCCATATCTGAGAGATTTGAATCGGAAAGCTGAAGACTAGAAGCAACTCTAGAAGCACCAGAGGGAGCAGATTTGAAATGCGTAGAAGAATGGAGAGTTGAATCGTCGGCATAAGAATGAACATAGTTAGAGTACAGCTGAGGAGGTCGTTGAAGAAAAGTGAGAATAAAGTAGGAGATAGAACAGAACCCTGAGGAACACCACATAATATATATATATATATATATATATATATATATATATATATATATATATATATATATATATATAATATATATATA
>SEYY01022882.1:57500-69073 GCA_009176605.1 Armadillidium nasatum | reverse complement strand
ACATAATCTTGAAACCACGGAAGTCAGCGAACACTAATTGCATCATAAATTGTTAAAACATTGTAGAGTGTAGACGTATACGAAGACCACCTCAAAAAATATTTTCCTCTTTCGGCACCTCTACTACTACATATACTTCATAATACCAGCATGGGGATTTCTAATTTTAGCCGGAATTTAGTAAGTTTTATTCGAGCATTATATATACGAATGAAATCCACGGATGACGTCTCTGCTCCCACTCATAATGCAAAAGGAAAATTAGTAATATTATGCGAGGCTGATAAAGAACTTAATCATCGTATACAGCTTACGGCAACTTTGAAAGAGGATACAGGAACCATAAACTTTGAAATAGTGTTACTGGAGAATATGGCGTCTCCTATTCTACAAGGATTTATTGAGAAATCCTCTTCTAATAGTGATAAAACCTTTGTGATTAATGTGACACGTTTTAAGAAGAAAATAACAAAAGTATATTATCATAAAGTTCTTACTAAAATTAGAGATGTAACAGATTATAAATTATCTGAGAGTGAAAAAAGAAATATATTAAAAGACATATTAGAGAATATAATTCGTATTACAAATAATATTCCAGTTTCAATACCTTTTCCCGATGGTGAAGATGTTTGTGGTTATTAAAATAAGGTATAATATGCATCATGTAAAGAGATTGTGTTTTCCTGTACAACCACCTAATTCTAACTTGTGCAGGTTATATTGTATTTATTTTATAAAATGTACCTTTTAATAAGATTATAAATATATTTAATATTAAAATTTTTTATGTGAATGATTATATTGTTAGTAATTACCTAATAAATGATATAAAATAAGACATGTGTTTTACATTCCTTTTTTATTTTTTATATTTCATGTTTGTACGTATACATGTGTGTGTGTGTGTGTGTGTGTGTGTGTGTCCAAGTATTCAGGGACTGTGATCTAAAGTGTAATGGTATCTAAGATATAAGTTTATACGGGTGACAAATAATGATAATAATAATAAAATGAAGGAGCTGTTATGGCCAATGTTAGTAAGGAAGCTGTCTGAAATCATAGTACGAATGCGTGCATTGTTAATATATTGGTATCTAAATCTGGTTAGTTTATGAAAACTCTTAAGAAAATATCCGAAGTGTGAAAATACAAAGTTTTTACGACTTAGTTATATTGAATATTGGTATCGTTCGAAAGTAAATGAATGTTATTAGTTATCTTAACCTCGATATTGATAACGTAGTTTATATGTTGACTAGGATTGCTAAATTAGAGCAATCCTATGTTTGATGTTGTCCGAGTCCTTAGTATGAATGTTTGTGTTGTTGATATATTGATACCTTAGGCATGCTAGTGTATAAAGAGTCATAAGAAATTAGTTGAAGTGTGAAAATAAAAAGTTTTTACGAGTTAGTTTTATTGAATATTGGGGACATTCGAAGGCAAATGAATAAGATATTAGTTTTCCTACCCTCGATATTGATAGATTTGGGTATTCTTATGTTTGAATCTGTCTAATATATAAGTTCACACGGGTAAAAATTAATGATAATAATAAAATGAAGGAGCAGTTATGGTACATGTTAGTAAGGATGTTATCCCAAACCCTAGTATGAATGCATGTATTGTTAATATATTGGTGTCTTAAGCAAGATAGTGTATAAAGAACCATAAGAAAATAGTTGAAGTATGAAAATCTAAAGTTTTTACGAGTTATATTGAATATTGGTACCATTCAAAGGTAAATGAATAAGTTATTAGTTTTCCTACCCTCGCTATTGATAGATTTGGGTATTGTTATGTTTGATGCTGTTAGAAATCTTAGTATGACTGCTTGTATTGGACATGTAAAAGTATGACCCCTGAATGAAATGTATATATGAAGGAGACGTTACGACGAGTTCTGGTGAGGAATCGGTCTTTATCATGAGAAATCGACTAAATATTCAGGGAAAACAGGAAAAAGGTATTTAACTTATGAAGAAATATGGTTTAATAACATCTTTCGGTGGTAAGTATGTCGGCTCTTGATCGGGGTAAAGTGTAATGAGACCTAAGTATATAAGTCCATATGGACGAAAAATAATAATAATAATAATAATAATAATAATAATAATAATAATAATAATAATAATAATAATAATAATATTAAAATGAAGGAAAAGTTATTAAGGGTATTGGTGCGGCTTCGGACCATTTGTCAATGTCAAGAAAAAGACCGTAAGTTATGGTGGTAATTACCTGGAAATTAAAAGGTGCACGAATAAATGGAATATATATGTAAATGATTATTTGGTGTATGGTGATAAATGGCACAAACAATGGGTTTATTATGTTCCCGTAGATCAATATCAGGAAAAAGGTAAAAAGGTCCATGTCTAATTACCTGGAAAGCTGAATTTATTAGGTTGGGGTTTATATTTTCATCAATCAATGTCAAGGATAAGGCTTAAAGGTTCCAGTTTATTTACCTGGAAAGCTTAAATTATTAGGATGGGCTTATATTTCCATCAATCAATGTCAAAAAAGGTAAACAGGTTAGCTGGAATTTACCTAGCCTATGGTGAAAGGTATACCGGTCTTAACCTTGTGTAATGTTTTATGATAACGCCCTCTGGTGAATGGTTGAATATGAAAAAGGGGCGGGGCTTATACTTCTTTTGCGCTAATGCCTAACTCTAATTGGCGGAATATTATTAGTATGGATTTTGGTGTAGTGACGCTTAGATGGACTCTGTTGGTCTTAGTGAAATATTGCCGTAAGTAAAAATGTTATATTATATTGTAAAAAATATATTGCAGGCTATACGAGAAAGACTATATTTTTATTCTTCTAACAACCCCTCCTTGAATAGGGCTTTGCCGGTGAGTAGTACATATATATGTGTGTAATATATATATATATATATATATATATATATATATATATATATATATATATAATATATATATATATATATATATATATATATATATATATATATATATATATATATATACACACCAACTTTCATGACATATGAGTATCAATGTAGCTTATGTTTTTTACTTTATATATAACTTGATATTTATAGATGCTCTAAATTTTCACCCTAATTTATGCCTGGATTATATAATTCTTCCTCAGTTCACCAGCAATATTAACTAATATCGATAATTATCTATATTATGACAATAGTTATCTTTTAGTTAAATTATGAAATATATTTACATTTGTTTAAGTTTACACTTAGTATGATCCTAATATATATATATATATATATATATATATATATATATATATATATATATATATATATATATATATATATATATATATATATATATATATATATATATATATATATATATATATATATACTAAAAGGTAATAGCTCAAGATGAGAAACAGAGTCTTCTTGAAAGAAAGGTTTTTGGTCTTACTCTGTCTTGTGATATTTCTAAAGTGTAGTTAAGTTCTCTAAATGAATATTTTTGCGGTTTTCTAATTGAGAATCTAGAGTTCTCAATTACTGAAATTAAGTTCTCAAAATGAAAGAAAATTATCTCTTAATAAATAAGGTAGTCATACTGAAAATTGGCCGTTCATGATGAAGAATGTGAGAGTTTGAAATAAAAAGATAAAACTCATTTATAAAACTCATGCATCAATGTTAATGAAGTTAATATTACTAGACCTATCAGTAGAAAGACAAAACTCATTTATAAAACTCATTATAAAACTCATTCATCAAGGTTGATGAAGTTAATATTATTAGAATTGTCATTAGAAAGATAAAACTCATTCATAAAACTCATTTATCAAGGTTAATGAAGCTAATATTACTAGAATTATCATTTGAAGGATAAAACTCATTCATAAAACTCATTCATCATGGTTAATGAAGTTAATATTACTAGATTTATCATTAGAAAGATAAAACTCACTCATAAAACTCATTCATCAAGGTTAAGGAAATTAATATTACTAGACTTATCATTAGAAAGAAAAAACTCATTCATAATACTCATTCATCAAAGTTAATGAAGTCAGTATTATAGATTTATAATTAGAAAGATAAAAGTCACTCATAAAACTCATTCATCAAGGTTAATAAAATTAATATTACTATACTTATCATAAGAAAGAAAAAACTCTGGGGCCACGCCCATGATTCCTCAGATTCATGCGCAACTACTGCTACTCTCTAAGCTATCTTTCTTTAGGTTTCTTCATTCTCTTTGCTTGTGTATGTCTAGTTTTATTTCACATTGTTCCATAGCGGCACTTATCGACGGAGCGACCTCTTTCTCATTTTCTTTCAATTGTAGTATTACTCAGGGTTCTATTTAATCTCCAACTTCATTCTTACTCTTTATCAACGATCTCTTTTCCTCTTCTAACTTTGCTCATTGCTATGCCGATAACTCAACTCTCATCTGAACTCTTTTAAAATTCAACTTCTTTACACCTCCCAACTTTCCTAACTCCTTCGAAGACTCTCCCTTCTTACCTACAAACAACATAAACATTGTTGGTCTGAACATAAACAATGAACTATCTTGGAAACCTTATATATTATAACGGTTACAAAGACGACATCAAAGAAGCTGAAATACTGTTCAGATTGCGGAATTTTTTTCCTTCCCATCAGTTGCTCCAGTTATATAAGGGTTTTATTCGCCTTTGTATGTAATATGCTTCTCTCACTTGAAGGGCTCAGGTTCCCCTCTTCTTTAGGACCGGATTGAGTCGAAGGGTATAAGTTTAATAAACTGTCAGCTACTTTTAAACTTCCTTTGGGGGGAATCAACCTCACGCATTACACCACCATTGCGTCGCCCTCTTAGCAATAACATGCTTTCGCTTGAATTTTGTATGAAAACAGTAAACTTCAGGCTTGGCCGTTGTGGTGCCTCCTTTCCAGCCACTATTACTTTTTCGAGCTCTTTGCCATCATCTATTTTCCAGTTGAATTTAATCTTCCTTTCTTTAAAGGTTAAGTTTCACCCACTTTGGAGATTTGCGCAAGATTTGAGTTTGGGTGGCTTTTCTCTTATTTTATAATTCTGTCACCTCCTAGAAAAAGGTTCAGCCAGTGAACGGTGGTAAATTGTAAAAACAAAATTCTTTATTGAGAAGGACTCATGCCACACGCCTTTCTCTGTTCAACACTCTGAAGCTACACTTGATCGTAATTCTCAGTTTTACATGTGCTTCATCGGTAAAACCTGCAGCACACTCTCTCTGTCTATATTATCTAACTTCTTTTGACTTACACCTCTTCAAACGCAACGTATTGAGTTATGTCGGTCTTTAATTTGGTCTTTCTTCCAAAAAGTTTTCCAACTCTGGTTTGAAATTCGCAGGCCTCCTTACTTTGCACACCAGACATAATATATATATATATATATATATATATATATATATATATATATATATATATATATATATATATATATATATATATATATATATATATATATATATATATATATATATATATATATATATATATATATATATATATATATATATATATATATATATATATATATATATATATATATATATATATATATATATATATATATATATATATATATATATATATATATATATATATATATATATATATATATATATATATATATATATATATATATATATATATATATATATATATATATATATATATATATATATATATATATATATATATATATATATATATATATATATATATATATATATATATATATATATATATATATATATATATATATATATATATATATATATATATATATATATATATATATATATATATATATATATATATATATATATATATATATATATATATATATATATATATATATATATATATATATATATATATATATATATATATATATATATATATATATATATATATATATATATATATATATATATATATATATATATATATATATATATCAGAGGTGGGCGCGCAAATTTTAAAATTTAGAGCGCAAACTCAAAAGCGCAAATTTGAAAAACTTTGTCCGCAAATGCAAAAGCGCACATTTTTTCAAAAATTTAGTCCGCAAATGCAAAAGCACACATGTCCGCAAATAAAAAAAAATTTTTTAAAGCGCAAATTTTGGAGCAAAAAAAAAAAAAATATAAAAAAAAGATGTAAAGATAAATTATTTTTAAATTTTGTTTGATAAATGCAAATATATAATAAAAAATGAGAAAGAATTTATTATTATTTATTCAGCTATCTATGATCTCTTCCTCCTCGTAGCTCTCCTCTTGCATTCTGAAAAGGGTCATATTCCCTTTCATGAAAATAAATTTTTCAAAATTGCTGGATGCAATGGCTACCCTTTTTGGTCTTAGAATGTCAGAGCCTTGACTAAACAACCTCTCCACGGCCGCTGAGCTGGGTAATGGGGTATTATATTTCATAAACAAGTCCACCCAGACCTCTTGGTATTCACATGGAAAAAGGTTCCTAGTGAGAGGGGTATTGTGGTGAACATCTACTGCATCCCAGCTATCCAAGGTTTGCCGCAACTTCTCCTCCAGAGGTGTCTGCTGGATATATGGGGCCTTCAGTTTCTGAAAAATTTAGAAATGGTATCAAGAACTCAAATCTTTTTAAGTTTCATTTGAACATTATGTCAGTGTATTATGAATATATATATATATATATATATATATATATATATATATATATATATATATATATATATATATATATATATATATATATATATATATATATATATATATATATATATATCATCATCATCATCATCATCACCGTCCAAACCGGTAGGCTGGCGCCTGTCGGGTGCTACTCCTCCAAAATCTTCTCCACGCATTTCTGTCCTCAAACATTCGGTTGTCTTCCACCTCTTCCAGTGTCTTGTTCCTTCGTTGTATGGCTTCTTCTATCGCCTCCATCCATCTCTTCCTTGGTCTTCCCGCCGGTCTCCTTCCTTCTGGTCTCCATTCCAGCATCTCTCTCAGTCTCTCTCCCTCCCCCATTCTCTTCATGTGACCAAACCATCTCAGTTGGTTTCTTTCTATGCATTCCAAAATTGATTCCACCCCAAGTTCCTCTCTCACCAGTTCACTCCTCATTCTATCTCTCATTGATATATATATATATATATATATATATATATATATATATATATATATATATATATATATATATATATATATATATATATATATATATATATATATATATATATATATATATATATATATAATATATATATATATATATATATATATATATATATATATATATATATATATATATATATATATATATATATATATATATATATATATATATATATATATGAATTACATATAAATGAATTACATCAAATGTGATTTAGTCCCCTTCCAGCTTATCATTTGGATTCTTCAGTTATTTATCTTTACTTATCTTTACAAGGGAGTTCGTAAATAAAATTTAAACGACAAGAAAAGTTGCCACAATGAATTTGCAAGAGATGACCTTAGTTATTTCTACATGGGATGAGAGTTTAACTTTATCAACGACAAACCCTATGTTATGTGGATAGATCTTAGAAAATATGATCTGACTACGGTGGAATTCGGACGTGTTAGAAACAGCTGGGAAAGAAGCATAGAGAAGAGCCAGAGAGAGGATTGGAAGGGTGGTCTGTGGTCTTCTGACGAAGTGTTGAAGATCTTTTCGTCTGAAGAAAGAAAAGATTAGATTGAATGCAAGAATCCAGATTATTATTTAGAAGTAATTGAAAAATTTTATTAGTCGAAGAAAATAGTAAAAATTTTATTGAATTTAACATTTGGAATTAAAATAAGTTGATTCAATATTAATATTTAAAATATCAAGAGGAGGAACAAAATTTTCGAAAGAGGTCTTTTAGTAATTTTAAATCAAAATCATATGTGAAGCAACAAAATTTTCGGAAGAGGTCTTTTTAAATAATTTTAAATCAAAATCGTCCGTGAAGCAATAAAATTTTTAATTGAAACTTCTGGATAACTTCAGGTAGAAAAGGATTGGGATTTCGATGTAGTCAGAACAAATGAGGAATTATTCTTCGCTTGGTTCTAAAGGCTGGGAACCTTTTAAACCAGTTTTTTTTTCTTCCCGAGTACGGCTGCAGGAATATGAAGTTTCTGCAGCCGACACCACCCTGCATTTGCTGGATATGGTGTAGAGTATAAATATATATATATATATATATATATATATATATATATATATATATATATATATATATATATATATATATATATATATATATATATATATGTATGTATATATATAGGACAAGAGATGCTTAAAGTTTGTTCTAAATTATAAAAATAGCTCACCTTAAATGGGTCCATTTCAGATTCATTCCCATCACCTTCAGTGCCTTGATGTGCAGGAGTAAAATTCGATGCAATATTACACTTTATTCCTCAAATATCCTCGTCTTGACAGCTGGATACTTCCCCTCATTTAACCTATGTGCCACTCCGAGTTTGAAGTGAGGGTGCAGAGCTGTTGCCATAAGTAAATCACAATCATCAAAAATTCTGCTGAACCTCGGTTCAAATCCCTTTTCTTTCCCTTTGTTTGGCTTTGGCTGCTTTAGTAAGTAGTTGACTAAGCTTTTGGCATAGTTAAGTTTTTTCACCTCTCGTTGCAATTCCACGAGATTGTCCTTGAGGAGGAAGAGGTTAGGCAATAGAACCCCCGCTTACGTATTCTTCTCATCCTGCAACATATCCAGCCTAACAGCAATAGGCGTCATTATTTCGATGTACTCGGAAATTACCTCCTTGTCAGTTTTATTAAATATTGGAAGACAAGGCTTTTGTTCCATACAAATAAACCAATAAACAAAATATTCATTAAACAAAAAATATATATATATATATATATATATATATATATATATATATATATATATATATATATATATATATATATATATATATATATTATATATTTTATATATATACATATAAACAATATCTTTTAGTATCGAGGACAATTAGATATTTTTTAAATATCGATATTTTTTTAATATATCGGCATTCCTAGTTTAAGTATTAACTTTTAATTAGCAGAAAGAGTAATAAAATTTGGCTGATTAAATAAGAAACTGAAATATAAGCCCAAAATTGTTTTTAATTAAGAAAAATGATGAAGCGCAAATTGGTAAGCGCTAATTTCAAAAAACTTACGCAAAAGCGCAAATTTGCGCTTTTGCGCTCTTAAAAAAGTTGTTAAGCGCAAATTGCAAAAGCGCATATTTTCGAAATTTAACGCAAAACGCAAAAGCGCAAAATTTTTATTTAAAGCGCAAATTGTGCTTTTGCGCTCTCATTTGCGCTCTCATTTGCGCTTATGCCCACCTCTGATATATATATATATATATATATATATATATATATATATATATATATTATATATATATATATATATATATATATATATATATATATATATATATATATATATATATATATACACAACAAATAATGGTTATCTAGAATAAGGAGGGAATTTTTCTTTTATTATGAGTGTAAAGAAATACAATGGAGTTGTGTGTTCGCCTGACAAAGAACAAAAAATATAAAGAAGATTCGTTTATTAGCAATTTTTTCTTAATTACTTCTCTTGCTGCAAACAATTGTTTGCTCTATTATTTCTGCGTTATTTTAATTTGAATTTTTTTTATTGTCTAAATTAAAGTTTAATTTTACGAAGTACGAATTCGTTTATAGGGAACTGATTCATCTGAATGCTTCTTTAGCAATATATAATAAATAGAAATATCAAACAGTATAACTAATTTAGGTTTTAAAACAGCAATTATTTCAGATCTTTTTTCTAAACCTTTGTTTTTCATTGCTTTTTTTGCAGACACATAGTTTACAGAAAAAAACATAGATCTCTTATGGAACTTTTAATATTTTATACATAATTTATTATAACAGAAGAAAAAATTGATTATTTGGTCGAGAAATGCTAGAACAATTCCGAAGCAATAAGAATACAGTGGAATGATTTTAAGTTCCATAACCATAAAAGATCTATGGTTTTTTTCTGCAAACTGTGTGTCATCAATAACATCAATGAACTAACAAAAGTTTAGAAAAAAGATCTGAAATAATTCCAATGAAAAGCTGAAATTGGTTATACTATTTGATATTTGAAGTTATTATATATTACAATAGAAGCATTCATAGATTTAGTTAATTATAAACCAATGCATACTTCGTAAAATTAATCTTTTATTTTATATTCCTGCTCCCTCCTAGAAAAAGGTTCAACCAGTGAACGATGGTAAAATAAAAAAAAAAATAATAAAAAAAAAAAATTCATTGAGAAGGCCTTTTGCGACATGCCTTTCAGCACAGTCTTATCCTTTCTCTGTCCAACTCCATGAAGCTAATCTTCACCACTTCACCATACTGCTCAGTTTTTGATCTTTTAGATCTTCTTTTTATATATATTTCCCTTAATTAATGCCCTCAAATCTATAATTATAATAATCAAAAAGAAAGAATTATGTACTTTTCAAATGAAGAAAAAAAGCAACATGACACAATCTACTCATAATTAGGAAGTAAAAAAGAATATAAAATTAGAATCCGGACTTTAAATACAAATACAGGTCAAGGATTTTTGGATACGTTCTTCCCCACACGAGTAACAATCAGCTTGATTGACATCGAACATCTTTGTAATTATTGGCAATAAAGAGAGAGCACCTTACAGTTTAATTAAAAGGAGAAATTGTTCCATATATATTTTTGTTTGGCATCCCATATACAAATATTCATAAATTTCGTTTTAGGTTTAATGGGAACTTATGTCCACCAATGGAAACTAATGTAGGTCAAATAGGTATTTCGGCAAATAGTCAAAAATCATATTGCTAATGGCATGTCATATTGAAAATAACCTATGGGCATAATAAACTTTGACTTATGTGTGAACAAAGTTTATACTCGTCGGAATTTCTATGGCAGTCAATGGGGATTTCCCCATATAAATTCTCTCTCTCTCTCTCTCTCTCTCTCTCTCTCTCTTCTCTCTCTCTCTCTTTATACAAATATTCTTCGTTTTAGGTTTAATGGGAACTTCAAATGTCCTAAATACCAATGGAAACTATGTAGGTAATCAACATAGGTTTTTCATGGCATGCTATATTCAAAAGGTTTCTATCATCTAATAAGCTTATTTGTAAATTCTGGAAACAGTGAAAAGTTTTAATAAATCATTGAAATTTTCATAATTATGTGGAACATAATAAACTTTGATACTATAGTCTTTGTCAAAATAAGGAATCAAATTTAAATGTCATTTTCGTCATTTCTTATTTTGTGCTGCTTGAAGCATAAAGGCAAATGGTCATTAATTTCGCTCATCCTCTCAAGCATATCTCTATTCCTTGCATCAGAAAGTCATTTAATCTTGTTTGTATTTTCTTCAGCTCATTTTGGGATTGAAATGCGTCAATTCTCAATTAATTCATACTCATAATGGAATTTAACTACTCTCTCTCATTTTTCACTCTTCTCT